>JAKSZP010019053.1:0-44307 GCA_022478985.1 Massospora cicadina
GAAATATGTACATCACCCTCTGTTGCAGCCTCAAGTCCGCTCCCATGTGTGGCGCTGCCTGAGGCGGGTGTATCGTACAGCTAAGCACTCTAATTCTTTACACTCATCCTGTGTCGTGTGCGGCCAGTATGGAACGCTGTTCCACCGCCTGGAGAAGTGCCCCACCTCTAAAGTGATATGGCTCGAAGTTCAGCGTCTGCTGGGCCAGGATCAAACGCATCCCTTCAGTCTGTCAAGAGATATGTTTGCCCTATCAATGGCCTCCTCCCTTCCACCCTCCCTCCATGCTCTGGTGGTTGCAATCGCCATGTGGACCATCCACACGATTGTCTTAGATGCCATCGCAGGCTCCACCCCCATCCTCCCAGAAACTGTCCACAGATTCCGGTCTCATTTGGTGGACCACTTTCAAGCGTGGATGTTTGGACACCTCCCACCACGTCGCCAACAGCTGGTCTCCTCCTAGTTCCCAGTCTGGTTCATCAAATCAGACCCCTTCCTCCACACGTGCTCAATAGTGGCTACGGCCCCTTCACACGTTCCCTCCCCCTCCCCATAAGTGGCGTTCCCGCTGGCAACAAGAGATAGCATTGCGTCTCTGGGGTGCCTCCCCCAGTACTAAGTTTATCTGTCCTGAGTCATATTCGGAAGTGTCCATCCCATGGTCGGCCTTCCCCACAATAAATTTAGAAAATTATATTAGCTCGCCCCACAGACTGTTTTTATATGTAGTTGGTAAGTGTAGTATTAAATTACTATTGGGAAAGTTACCTTGACATTTGATTACTTACTTATGAAGCTATAGAATGCTTAATCCTCACCAATGAGCCAATGAATCTCTTAATTCCATAATTTTTCAATTACCTTTCCCCTTAAGGACTATTTTACATATCACTTACTATAGCATTATATTCTACTATATTATTACTAATTGATTTACCCCTGCATCAGCGTAAATGAATGACTTAGGTTTCAATATTTGACACATCCATCTGCAGGTGCCTTAAAAATTATATCTCTACTATTATAGAAATGCTTAAATCTCAGGAATTTGTTAACTGACCTAATTAGATAGCTTGCATCTACCCTGTCATCATTAAGTAAGTCTTAATAGCAAATAATTAAATATATAAGAACTCTAGGATTTAAATAGCATATCTAGGAAGGGTTGACATATGAAAAATCATGTTTTTACATGACCTTTAAGAAGCCTAACACTAAGAAGATTACTATAGCGAGCCAGATAATCACTGTCTATAAACAAATCTGATTTATTTATTTTTATTCGAGGTAAGCTGACCAGGGGATGAACATTACCAGAACTAAAAATTAAAACTAAAAACTAACGTAGCTAATTGATTCAAACAAAACGCCCAGATGAGTGGATTTAATTAAACACTTCAAACGAATTTAACCAACCAGATGGGCAGCGGAAACTGCTTATTCCTCCATGGCAGAAGGGGAGGGGGGATCAGGGGGCTCATCTTCGGCAGCAGCTTCCTCATCCCAGAGTAGGGTACATGTCAAGGTGGACAGCAAGAGCGTCAGGGCATTGGCGGCATGTGGTTCAATATCACTAATTATTCATATTTCATGAAAATTGCCATCTAGAAAAATGGCACTGATATATCTGGTTAAAGCTTTTTTGGCTTTAATGCGAGCATCTGGGAGTTTAACAAATGTGGCAATATTGGTTTGGGTAACCTTAGCTTTAGGATTCCGTGCTAAAGTTACCACGTTCTGGATAGCGCCGTTGACATTTTTTTGTAACTGATTCACTGTGATTTTACTTTTTTAGATGAGGGTTGAGGTGATAACAGGAGGGGGAATACCTACTGTGAGCATCGCCACTAATTTGGCGACAGCTTTGCAGAGTGGATGATAATCTGATGTGACATCTGCTTCAACTGCAAGCTGGCGGTCACTGCAAAATGGTTCAGCATTTGACTGTGGGGCATATAAATCAGGGAGGTATTTGGCGTCCCATTCTGCATTAACAAACCGCTTGACTTGCAGAGATTGTTCGTCAATAAGCCTACCTGATTCGCCAATTTCATACAATAAGTCCCATGGGTTCTGGTTTAAATATATTGGGGAATCAGCAAATGGTTGAGGTTTGGTTGATTCGTTGGAGGAAGCTTGAGTTTGAACTGGGATCCAAGCTTGTGCTTGAATGGAGGAATCATATGTGGCACTAGGGAGAGGAGGAGGCTGATTGGTGGCTGCAGTGCAGCTGCAGCCTCAGGCTTTGGGGAGGGGGAGGTAGTATTGTACCCCATGCAGGAACTGGTTTGAGGTGGACTGCAGATTGGAGGCTGGCAGCCGAATAATCAGTCTATCAGAAGTGGCTAAGGAGTGGCACTTGCATTTCGAGTGGTTCAACTCAACATAGGATGGACAGATCATCCGCCCACCCTCAACGCGGGCCCAAAATGGATGGTTAGGGGCAGAAGGAATAACTGTGTGAGGGGAAGCAACATGGCGATTATACTAAATTCAGGGATGATTGTGGCATACACCCAAGGCCCAGTGAGGCATGTGGCCCCATTTTGGACCACAAATTGTAAGATGGGGTTGGAGCCATATGCTGCAAAACCATCCATCAGCTCCTTGTGGAGCACCGCAGGGGGAGGTGGGTGGGAAAACAAGCAAACTGGACTACAAAAGTGGTGTCCGCTTGGAGCTGGGTCCGAATTGTAGGAATAGGGGTACCCTGGAATACCAGGGGCACAGTTGCCACAGTGGCAGTGTCAGCTTCACAGGTAAAGCCGATGTCAAAATGCCCCTTATAGGGGTGGAAATCAATAAAACTTGCGGGAATCATCACTGCCTGTGCCATTTTGTTAATGGCTTATTCATGGTATGGGAAGAGTTTCCCATAGTTGACCCTTAGGCCATAGTGCATGTTGCTCTGGAGGAGCACCATGGGGCAGCGAGGTACCACTTGGGTATGAGCAAGGTGGGCGTCAAGATCCTTGGGAGGTACAAATCGTCCCATGGGTTTGTAATGACTGGGCAAGCCAGTCTGCGCGCGTTTCCTGCTGGATGGAAAATGGTGGGGGGAGTTTGGCCGCTGCCCAACACTGGAGCAGCCAGCAGAGAATCTGAGAACATCGAAGCAAAACTATGACAGGCAATCAAAATTTACTTTCTTATTTTTTCATGTAAACTGCTTGGAAAGTTACGCCGAGCAGAAAGAGATCTATAACCAATAATAAAGTGTTTTTTATTAAAATAAATAGGATCTGTTGTTGATAACTGAGGTTTTTGTGTAAGTTTTTCAAGATATGTCTTATTTCAGTACCTTGATTTCTGTGTTTTTATCTACTTGTGCGTCAGAAATTAGATGCCCTGCGCTAATTTTAACACATATGAAACTCTCAAGTAAAAATTCTCAAAAGACAAATTTAGTTTCTGTAAATTTTTTACTCAAGGACTGGCATATTATCAAACCATTGAAATTAAAAAGATATAAGGCCAAGGTCAAATCTAAACTCTTAAAGAGCAATCAAACAGGTTCCTAAGCTCAGTAACATTTCTAATTTTTTCTCCCCCTGCAACATTGTAACTTGCCAAGCCCCTCAACACACTGATGGGCAAGAACGCGCCTTTATCTAAAATCAAGAGTGACAGTGAGAATTTGACGCCATCAATGAAGTACCAAACAAAACTCCTGTCTTGTGCCATGCTAATGAGGACAAACTCTTCATTGTGTAATGCAATGATTATGAGTTGGTAGTGCGCCGTCTTGCTACAGAAACAAGTGGTCTGAGAAAGCCCAGCGGCGTACTTAAATAGGAAATTAAACGGAGCAAGAGCTCATTGGAAATCTACAACAAAGAGCTGTCTGCCAAAATCTGATCACCAAAGCACTGATGTTAACTACTATAAGGACAAAGAACACTGTGATTGTGAAAAATGATCACAATTTACTAAAACATTATCAAAAGTTTCAGAATCTAGTACATTTATAGACCAGAACAAGAATACCTCAACTTTAACTTTAAATATCAATTTGTGAGAGAGCTAACTCGCATACTACCTGATATTCTAAGCTGCAGCCACCCTATGGTACCAAACCAGTCAAAGATACAGAGCGTAATGGTGATTCCCCATAACAAGTCTTGTCTGAGAGTCCACCGCAGTTGCCACAATTGTCGCCAACCCATCCCTCACAAAACCCACTTCCTATCAATTAAGCCCACCAAATAGCCTGATGCCAATCATTAAACCTTATATAAACTAAGCCCACAAACAGATTATAGCCCAGATGACACTGAAGCCTCCCTCCTAGACGTGGTATTGGCCATTTAAACTATCAACCAAAAGGCCAATAACTGTAGAGCAAGTAATTCACTGATAAGTTCCCTCCATATGGCACAAAAAAGGATTGGGTAATTTACTGCTCAACCTAGCGTGAGTCCCATCTGCCTTGCGTTCCCAAGTCATAAGTAACATTATGGCCCTTTAATCACCTCCAGAATTAAGAATTGATTCAGCTTTATAAAAAGAGGGTAGACTAGAAAGCAATAACAAAGTATATCCCCAGTTTGAGTGGAGTGTTGTCTTACCTGCATATGATACAAGACATATCAACTAGGCAGGATGCAAGATATACCCTATCCACCAGGAACCAGGGCCATGGACATACCTATTGATTGACTTCATCGTGGCCCTGCTAACCTCATAGGTGTTCATATAGGTCATGGTCATGGTAGATTGATTTATAGATATGCTATATTTGCTCCCTTCCTGATAACAACTACATCAAAAGACATGGCGCAGCTATCTTGTCTCACGTTTTCTCTCTGTTTAAAATTCACTGGAGATGAGCAGTGACAAAGATCTTCAATTTACCTTGAGATTCTGGGATACCCTATGTAAGATGCTAAGAATTAAATATACATATTTTCAGTGTAGGAATTCGCACTGACTCTGATGATAAATTGAATCCAGACCTTCAAAGCACAATTAAGGTTGTAGACAGTAATGTATTTCACACTAAAACCGATATATGAATAATATAGGACCTAACCTTTATTAGAGGTTCAGAGGCTAAAATAAATTCCTAATATTAGAATTTAACCATTTGGCGATAGTTCAGAGAATCCCGTGGTATAGATAAAATAATTCTTGAATTTTGCACTGAAATCCAAAAATAAATATGTCAAAATAAACTTCAAAGAGTATACAATACTGCAAGGAAAGTTAATTTATTATGGAAATATTTAGTACTCATTTATAGTACTTGAAAAGTATAACAGATGAAAATTTATGTATCAAGATAAATATATAAATTAAGGATCAGATAGATCATGATAATCAGGAATAAACTAAGTTATGCAGCAAGCTCACTTGATCCTATCAGTGGATCTAAGGACACCAATTCGGATTCATTGACTAATTTTGGTAGTTCCTAATACCAGTATAGTTGATGGGGATCGCTTGTTACCTCTTATAATAATATTAGAATTAAAATGTTATAGGTACAATAGTATACTATATAGCTAAATATGAAGGTATAATTGATATTAGATATAACTTAATAATTAACACCAAGTTTAGGCTTTAATATTAATAGGGGAAATCCTGTCAGTCAGCATATATCCACAGTTGGATGGCCAAGTGGAGCAAACAAATCATATAAAAAACAGTACTTCTGGTGTTATGCTACTGGATTCTATTAGACTTTGAGGCTGAACTCCCTCTAGCCCAGTTTTCATTTAACAACTCCCTCCATGCATCAACAGGTATGTGCCTATGTATTTTAACTTAGACTACAACCACACCTTAACCATTGGCCCCCAGCTATGCACTTATCCCAGAGGAAAACAACTTTTCAGCATGCATCCAAATAATATACCAACAAGTCCAAGAGCATTTGACAAAATTTATCAACGACGTCAAATGGTTTTTCAACAGGAAAAGCTGCGCAGCCCCCAATTACTAAATAGGCGTTCTTGTAGTGGTGGACATTATTGAACCTTTACCTTAAGGTTCCATGTTGAAAACTGGCGTGTAAGCGAACTGGGCCATTTCCCTTCAGAAAATCTAAAATTTTATTTACACTTATAGCTCCTAATGTACTGGAAGATACACATATATTCCACGCCTCCTTAACATCTCTTATAAAGGCTTGAATCCAGTGGAGACCAAACCTATCATAGTAGATGTGGCACCAAGTTTAAAGATTACCTAGTATTTGACTCATAGTCGTTCAAACATGAGGTCCACTATCTGGTGGAATGAAAGTGGTACCTAGCATATAATACCAGCTGCGTACTCTCCTCATATCGCACAAAATGTCATAAATCAATTATTGACATCCACGCCCAGCACATCAAAGCACCTGCATCCCCCTATCTCATGACAACGGCCATTGCAGATATTAAGTTCTCCTACTGCATAAGAACCACGCTATGTGCTGGCTCAAGAGGGGTATTAGACCCAGTATATAGGAAAGGGTAATGTAAGGGCCTCAGTTGCGGCCATTAGGATTAACAGAATCCTATACCCCATTAGTCAAAAGCGGCATTAACCCTCGAGTCTTTCTGTAAGGAGGGTGTCTATAGCTCTCCTGTTTCCAGCGTGGTAGTGCACGGTGCACAGAGCCAATGCACGGAAACTAGCCATTATTACCAAAGTTACTAGAGCTAGCAGAGGGTGCTGGAGCAATAGTAACTCAAAGAAAAGAGTGTGATCATTATAAAAATTACAATACCAAAAACGACGTGGTGCACCAAAGGAAAGGGGTAAGCGTCCAAGGTTGGAGGGAACCTGGGAAGACCAACAGTGCACTAGGGGCAAACCAGATCGTATGTAAAATGTTATGGTGAATGTAGCATGAGACCTCCTTGATGGGGTCCGTGCACAAGATCGTTCAAAATAACATAAGTAAAACGGAAAAATGAAAAATGTTTATTGGGAAGTCGACCAACAAGAATGTTGGTCGTGGGAAACATAATTAAACTTCGTCAGGAAAATTCAGAGTCTGCCAAAGTGGTCCCAAGCACCAATTCACCAATAGACAAACACTATTATCCAAATTGGTAGAAAACACCAAAACCAACTTCACTTGAGTAATTGATTGAAGTTGGATCTGACCTGAACGTGTGATTTTATAAACGGAATGGGTTTTGAAACCCCATTCCTCAACTAACCAAATTGAATTGTCTGCGTTAATTGAGTAGCCCGTGTGTTTTATTCCTGGGCTGACATTAGGGGATGGGCGTTAGGCACCTCACTAGTATTAACCTGGGCACATTTAGATTGTACCCAGCGTTGATCTAGTGTGTGCCTGAGGTCAGGGAGGGCCTGAAGCTTCACCTTCTGGGCCTCCTGGCGCCCAGCCTTATCCTTAGGGTTGGTCCCCACTATGATGTCATTTAACCATGACATCACCCTCTCCTCCCGACGGGGGTCAACCCCCGTCCAGGGGCTTGTGCAAGGGAAAAGTTCTTATAACTGGGCCAACTTCATGGCGGCAATGTTCGGTTTGGGTTGAGATCCAGCAGTCTGGGAAAACGCTTGTGGAAGTTTCAATTAGATCTTGGGCATGCACACAGTCACGTGCAGGAACCCAACTGTTCTCTTCAGTGTCAAAACCCTTCCAGGATACCAGGTACTCAAATCTTCTTTTAACACGGCGGGAGGCAACTATTTATTCCACTTACCCACTCTGGCGCCCCATCCACGAGATAGGCCTCAGGAGTCTCTGGTGGGGGGACCTGGAACAACGTCAATTTGCTCTCATGGAATACCAAGAAGATCCAAAATGAAGAGGGGAGATCTAGCTGGTATGAGGCATGTCCCACCTTTTTGACCATGCGGTAAGGGCCAATCCTCTTTGGTCCCAGCTTCTTTCATGGCTGCTTGATAGGGATGTTATGAGCTAAGCATCACGAGATCCCCTTCCTTATACGCTGAACCCACTCGGCGCTTACCATTAGCATTTTCCTTAAAACTTACATAGCCGCCTCTAAACTTGTGGAAACCCCCTGGTGGACCTTCTTGATAGTATTGGCAAAGTCCACCACCGCTTCAACCTTAGAACCACAGCTGGGATCCATGTTAAAGACGGGGTTAAAGCCATGGTTGGCAAAAAAGGGGAACAACTGATAGAAGAATGCAAAGTGGTGTTGTAACTGTTTTGGGCCATAGGGAAGTGAGAAACCCAATCTGAATGGTCTGCGGCGGTGTAACACCGCAGAAGCTGCTCTAAGCACTGGCTAATCGTTCAGTTTGCCCATCTGATTGGGGGTGATAGGCAGTTGAACGGCAAGGGCGAATCTGAAGAGTCTTACTAATCTTCCCAAAAAACAGAGGTAAACTGGGGTCCCCAGTCACTGATAATTTTTGGGGAACCCCATGAAGCGCAAACACATGAGTTACGAAGAGCCTGGCCATCTCAGCCGTGGTTATTGTAGTTTTGCAAGGAATGAAGTGGGCGAACTTTGTAAAACGGTCCACCACCACCATGATGGCATCATTTTCATCAGAGGCAGGTAATTCCACAATGAAATCAACCAAGAGGGAAGTCCAGGGCCCATCAGCCTTTAGGACTGGTACCAACAATCCCGCTAAAGGTTGACTATTGGGATTCATCTGGTTGCATACCAGTCACTCCTTACAATACCACCCAACCTGAGCAGGCAAGCCCATCCAATTGTATGTGCGTCATATTAACTCCAACGTCTTTTCTTTTCCAGGATGTCCAATGGTGATTCCATCTTAATGATCCCAGATGTTTTCCAGGCACAGTGGTCCAGAAGGTACCCAAAGGCGCCCCTGAAACCACACCATCTCATCCTCTACATGATAACCCCTGGATAGGTCCTCTTGATTTATAGCGCTCTTAGCAAGTACCATAGTGTATTTGGCTAACAGCGGCTGAGAAAGGACAACCTTTCTGAACATACCATATTCCTCCGCATTTTCCAGAGGTGCAAGCGCTAGCCCATTGGCCGGGGGAGATGGAAGTTGAGACAGAATTTTATTTGGTGGAATCATTATCTGTGTGTTGTGAACTTCTATCTCCTTTGGATCAGGAGCTAAAGCAGGGTTGTCGCTTAAAGCATCATCTAAACCATTATCCTTGCCATTGGTGAATTCGCAAGAAAAGGCAAATTAGGCAAGGGTCTCAAGCCAACGGGTCTGCTGTGGGGTTAGGACATAGGGGAGCGGTAGTACAGCAAGACACAGTGATCTGTACATATGCGGAATGGTTGGGTAGAGCCATGAAAGTGGTGACGCCAATATGTCAGCGCCTCCACCACTGCTAGTAGCTCCTTATTGTAAATGGCGTAATTCAATTCAGGCAGAGACATTTTCCTGGAAAAATATCCCACCGGATGATCTATCACATCTTCAACTACTTGTAACAATGGAGCCGCTATGGCGAAGTTGGAGGCATCAATAGACACAATGAACTTTTTGAAAGAGTCGACATGGTGAAGGATGGATTTGAACAACAGAGTGCACTTCACAGCTTGGAAAGCTTCCTCCAAAACGGGGGACCACCGAAGAACTTTTGCCCCAATAGCCCTATACAAGGGCGCTACCACCTCAGAAAGGTTTGGCGTGAGCTTCTTGAGGAACGTATACGTCCACAAAAAACTCCTCAATTCTTTTACTGAAGTAGGGATAGGCCACTCGCAAATCGCCTTCTCCTTGTCTGGAGTTATCATGTGTCCTTAACAAACACAACGTTGCCCAGTAAAGTGACATGGGACTTAAAGAATTGACACTTGCTAAATTTCAGCGTAAGGCTGGCTGCCTTTAACCGCTTTACCACTTGATGAAGGTGTACTGCATGGGACTCCTGATCAGGGGAAAAAACCAGGATATCATCCATGTAGGAAACCGCGCATACCCCTAACAAGTCCCCAACACTGCATCAATGCGGCGTTGAAAGATAGCAGGGGAATTCTTAAGCCCAAAGGGCATGACCCGAAACTGAAAATCCCTTTTCTGGTATGGAAGGCGGTTTACAACTCTTGTCACTATTTAATCCGAATCTGATTTTACGCATTGAGGCAACCAGCTTGGAAAAGACCTTAGCATTCTAAACTTAGCGCGCAATTTGAGAGTCCAATGGGATGAGATGTAGATCTGGTACAGTAACGTTATTAAGGTTCCCATAGTCCACACATGAGCGCAGAGTACCATCAGACTTCTCAACAAAGAGAAGTGGAGAGCATACAGGGGAGGTACGCTGAAAAATTGCACCTTTGGATAACTGTTACTTCACCCACACATCCAACGCCTCTTCCTCCCGGAAAGTCAATGGGTAAATGGGAGAAGATATATGCACCAGATCCTTAGTGAGCTTGAAGTCACAATAAACTCATAGTGCTCATGGGGGGCATTAGCAGATGCCGCATCAAAAGAAGATTCCAAACCCTCCAAGCAAGAAGGTATAGGAACTTCCAAAAAGGGCTTCAGCAAAGGAACAAGGCTATAAGGGTGAAGGTGGGTCCAGTGGGGCAATTCGCCCTGGGCGTTCTCTTCTGACAAAGGAACAACTAATGTATGCCCATTCTTCAAGGTGAGGGATAGGGTATTTTCTTTCAGGTTGGGTTTAACGTCAAGCTTTCACGACCACTCCACCCCCAAAATGATAGGGAACAGGAGGTTATTGACCGCTTTGAAGTGATCAGACAAGTGGTACTTGCCAGCCTGATAGTCCACTGTCCCAATGATCTTCAAAGTGGGAATACCTTGGCATGCCCCTCCCTTAACCATACCATATGGCAAGTAACTCAGTCCAAGGTAGTCGGTTAGGATATGGTCAATAAAGTTTTCAGAGGCGCCAGTATCCATAAAAATAGTGGTGCTGAGTTTCCCTAAATGGGAGGAGAGGGTAGCAGTCAGTAGAAAAAACCCGGAATGGTCTTTATTTATGGCAGAAAATGACAAAACCTCACCAAAAAATTCTTCCTCTGGCTCAAGAAAGCCATCAGAGTATGTTTTGGAATCATAGAAGGGGGAGGGATAGGTGGGCCACTCTTAATACTGAGGCCACATACCCCACCATGCCTTCTGCAGGTGCATATACTTTATCATATTTTAAACAAAGTTCTTTCTCCACTTTCTGAGTGCCCCAGATCATGATAGGGGTCAAACGAGGGTTCTCAGGGGTAATTTGATATACTGAAATAGGGTTCTCACCCAGGCCATAAAAGCTAAGAAATGGCTCAGAGGTTTGGATAAGATTATTATCATAAAACGCGTTTTTAGATGTGAATGACCCTATTCCCTTAACTGAAACAGAATGCCCATCGTAATCCAAGGCCAACACCCCCAGGCCTATCTATGCTGATACCGCCAGCATTATCTGAACGTGCTATTAAAGAAAACTCGTTAATTTAAATGGAAATTGATAATTTCAGTGGAAAGTCAGGGAATCACAACTTGTAAATATCGAAGCATCCGTATCCACCAGGTATGAGCATGAAAGGAGGATACTTTCCAGTTGGGGGCAACCATAATAACGCCAAGTTGCTCCAACCTTAGGGAAAAAGAGGAAACAGTGGTGCAGCTGACCACAGCCAAAGCCCACAGCTAGCGCCCACTGTTTCCACTTTGTAAAAGTACCACACAAAAAATGTTTGTGCACAGAATTGAGAGGTTGGTCAACTAATGTAAGAAGAGTGTCTATAATTTTCCTGTTTCCGGCATGGTGGTGCACAGTGCACAGAGCCAATGCACGGAAACTAGCCGTTATTACCAAAGTTACTAGAGCTCAACAGAGGGTGCTGGAGCAATAATAACTCAAGGAAAAGATAGTGATCATTATAAAAACTATCACACCAAAAAAATGACACGGTGCACCAAGAGGAAAGGGGTAAGCGTCCCTGGTTGGAGGGAACCAGGGCAAACCAATGGTGCACTAGGGCAAACCAGTTTATACGTAAAATGATATGGTGAATATAACACAAGACCTCCTTGATGTGTCCGTGCACAGGATCATTCAAAATAACACAAGTAAAACGGAAAAATGGGAAAATGTTTATTGGGAAGTCGACCAACAAGGAATGTTGGTCGTGGTAAACATAACTAAACTTCGTCAGGGAAATTCAGAGTCTGCCAAATGTCCCAAGCACCAATTCACCAATAGACAAACACTACCATCCAAATTGGTTGAAAACACCAAAACTGATTTCACTTTAGTAATTTATTGAAATTGGATCTGACCAAAACGTGTGATTTTATAAATGGAATGGGTTTTGAAACCCCATTCCTTGACTAACCGAATCAAAATGTCTGCGTTAATTGAGTAATCCATTCGTTTTAATGCCTGGGCTGACATTAGGGGTTGGGCGTTAGGCACCTCCCTAGTACCAACCTGGGCATATTTAGCTTGTACCCAGAGTTGGTCTAGTGTGTGCCTGAGATCAGGGAGGGCCTGAAGCTTCAACTTCTGGGTCTCCTGGCGCCCAGCCTTTTTCTTAGGGTTGGTCCCCACTATGATTTCATTTAACCATGACACTTTCCATGAAAAGTTTTCATACTTGGGGTTACACCTTTTACAAAAGCTGGGTCACCGCTGCTCCCCCTCATATTTTGCCTACACCACCCTAAACCCGCATTTTCCCCCTTTATCATTACTAAATCCACAAAATAGTAATTAGAAAATTATCAGGATTATTTGAAACAAACTCATGCCTAGTAAAAGGGTCTAATCAAACTTGTACTGTAATGTGAATAGGTTACCTATGGTAAATCAGATGAACGCTTAAAAATGAGTAGACTGCTATATAATAGTAAACAAAAAACTTTTTTATACCAATGAGACCTTAGATGAGGTAAATGAAAAGAAGTTTTTTAAAAGGTATATAAGCCCTAGATTGAAACGTCAAGTAAGGCAAACATAATTTTTAATACCAAGGATCAATGTGAAGATTGAATCACTAATAAGTTAGTATTTTGTAGACTCTAGAGCATATTATTATAAGCATCTTCATATAATTTTTAAATATATTACCAAGTTCTTTCACCTTACTTTACATCAGTATTAATGAACAGAAATCTGCCAATAGTAGGATCTGAGTTTACTGGTAACTACGTTATTTAATTTTAAAATCTTTTTAAACTATATAAAATTATAATTACAGCTCAAAGTAAATTTACCCCAACAACAGCTACGTCCAAGTCTATAAAGGGGCTTTATTTGTTTCTCAAAATGATGTTAGAACTTTTTTCCGCTTGACATTTTTAAATGTTTTTTGATAAAGTAACCATTAATTTTCAGCCATCACCTGTACTGCATCATTTTACCATTTATGTCCTCAGATCCACCACCTGCTGCCCCAGTGTGGCACCAGTGCTCAACCTGCTAGCGTGTACTGCCCAGAAGGCAAACACATGCGGACAAGCTCATCCAGTCCACCTAATAAAGCTGGTTACTTTGTCCCTCCAAGGGACTTAGCATAGCACCTCACACGAGTCCACCTAACCCACCCCCACCCCCTAGCCTTACTTTGTGTAATATCCGCTTTTGCCTCCATGTTGAATATGGACATCTTCACATATGTTGACAAATTGATTGAGCTGGCAACGGCACCTTTGCAGCAGTAAGTTTAATCAACTTCACCCTTATAAGGGCTATTTTGATATTGGCTTCCCCATAGAAGAGGATGTGGCTTGAGAAGCAGCCACACCCTTAATTTAAAAAAACACACCCATTAATACCACCCAAACTCGTCTCCCCAATGTTAACACACTTGTGGTGCCATTTAAAAACCTTCCCTCACACAAAAAGCTCTGCATATGATTATAATTCAGAGCGCTGATTCCCTCAAGTGATGGCGGTGCTACCCATGGCAGAAGGCCATTTTACCTCTGAATCAGCGGACATCCCAACTCCCACTGGTCTAGCTTCTCATTGAGAAATTGCTTTTGGATCTCAACCTATTCCTTAGTATGCCCCAAAAAAAGGTGCCTATGAATGAGATGAGAAGGTCAATATTGAGAAATTGCCTCCATTTAATTGAAATGGGAATATCCGTGGCTTCTTCAAACAGTTTAAATTTTTCAGCTGAAGGTGCATCAATCAACATAAAGAAAAGCTGTTGATATCTGCCTTGGATGTTGGGAGTTCCAATCAAGTCACCTACAAACTCCTGAAAAGCTCCATTACCTATTAGGATGTAAAATATACCATACTTCGACTGTTTGAGGGGCACCTCAAAAATGTTGCAACAAAAGGCGAAATCCTTGACAATTGGATTCCGCTGTAATAAGACTCTCATGGAGTTTGCTGATCGATTTATGATGGAAGTTCATATGTTGATTGGGACAGGATACTTAGTAGAAGCTGATGTGTACTTTGCAATGACCTCCACGGTGAAGCTATACTGAGAGCTTCAAAATGTCATTTCGCCAATTCTGGATGGCGACGTTCCCCTGATTAAAATTGTACAGTTCTTGCGCCTCATACCATTAATTTTCCACCACCAAATATGGAATGGAAACCTACCACCTCTGCTGTGCCCTCTTATTCAGGAGAATACGCTCGTCTGGCCCACATTCCACATAGCAACCCCCAGACTTATTATAATTCTGCTCCTTGTCCTTGGCTAAATTATCCTCAACTGTTTGACTACTGCCCCGGGGCCATTTATGAAAATCGTCAGCAACCTAACTACCAACCAGAACCTAGTTATGACAAATGCCAACAATCATCTTACAAACCTGGCCTGGGTTATTCTGAACATCCTAACTTTTCCAATCAGGACCTTCTTACAAAAATCAAGGATGCAGCTCTTATGAAGTTAGTTGCTATGAATGTGGTCACCCTGGCCACTTGGTATGAAGCTTCCCTAACCGTTCTGTGCACTATGTGCAACAAGATCAATACTACCAGGGAAAAGATGGAGCGGAGTAGAGACAGGACTCTCTACCTCCACGATCTCAACCCCAAACGTCCCTGAATCAATATAACATCCTATGGAAGTCCCTCAGTACGATGACAGAATTTTATACCAGTAGCCAATTGGATGAGTGAATGTAGTAAAAGAGCTCAAGCCAAGGCTGCGGAAGGATGAAGGTCTATGTAGCAACTGAAGCCATATTCCTACCAAATGCTTGGCAAGCTTCCTTGGACAAGATGACTCTGCTGCAGATGCGCCAACTCTGAAAGGATAAACGTTGCCCTTATTATAGACGCCATTGTTAAAGAATACCACAAAGTCAGTAAGGGGATAATGAGTTTTCTTGGAAAAAGAGATCCCATAAATATCCACATATTAAACATTCAATATATTTATTTTATTCTGAACGTACATACTGTGATCTTTTGTAGAAAAAATAGAGTTTGCACTATAATATATACAGGCACTCCAATCAACCTAGTTTCCACTAAGTTGATGGTGAAGATGACATTAAAACCTGATGTGGACCATCAAATGATGTATGGGACCGCTGGACCAGAAAGCACTGTCTCTGAGGGGGCGTACAGCGCGTTACAATTGCAGTTTGGGTCCATTGTCATTGTAGCTCCAGCGATTGTGCTACCAAACAAAAATGATAATTAGCTAATTGGAAATTCTATCCTGCAACATTTTGGGGATGCCGTTGAGATGACTGAGGAGACCCTTGTAATTTTGGGACAGCGGATCACAACATAATTTACCTCTAGTGGAGTGCCGAAGGATCTGGTGCACAGGGGCCACATCAACCTTGCATATTGTGATGGGGTGATTCCAGTTTGTTTTAATCGACTAAAAGCTAGACTTGGCCCCTTCCCCAACAAATATATGAATACTAAGGGCTACCTCTTTAAGCTGCTGGGCCTATATATGTTCCTTCTGGACACCAAGTTCTAGTGAACACCAAGTTAGAAGTGTAAGTACGTGCCAAGCTTTATGGGGAGGTCCTTAGGCCCTATCACTAAACACGGCTTGAGCCTCATGTGGCTCTATGGATTATAATCCTAAGGCATGGAGAGATCAAGGTTTTGTTAGTAAATCTGCAGAGAGAACCAATGCAAATCCGCTGACAACAAATATTGGCGTATTTACACTTGACTCCAATTGAGGAGGTCCTTCAGGTTCGTGAGTCTTTTTTTTATATGAATTTGGCCTAAAAGTAAAGTCGCTGGGCAGCACAATGATAGTGGTACCCTGGAAGAACTTAATAGGGTATCAGAACAAAAAGAACAATCAATAGATTTCTTATAAAAAGTACAAGAAGATTTTTTCACCATTGATGATCATGCTTTAGGGTGTGCTTGGGGGGTGCTCCAACGATTGAACATGGGAGATCATCATCCCATAAGGTCTTAGCCAATCCACCAATTGAGGGCAGCGGAAGACATTGTCACTGAGGAAATTGATAAGTTGCTGGAGCAAGGAATGATTGAACCGTCAAAGAGTCCATGGGCTTCTCCCGTTCTGATTGTAAAAAAGAAGGATGGCACCAACCGCATAGTAATAGATTACTGGAAGCTTAATAGTATTACAAAAAAGGACTCATACACCTTGCCACAGATTGATAATGTTTTGGATCAGTTAGGGGAGCCCATTAATTCTCAGCGATGGACTTAATATCAGGTTAATGGCAAATTAAGTTACTTGCGGTGGAACATGAGAAATGCACCCTAATTACATCCAAGGGCCTTTTCCAATTGACCCATATTCCCCAAGGGCTGTGTAACGCCCCAGCTACGTTTCAACGAGCCATGGACATTATCCTCAATGACCTGAAGCTGTCATGTGTCCTCAAACACCTCGATAATATCTATGTTTTCTCTTTAACCTTTTTGGAGTACCTTGATCATCTAGAAGCAGTATTCCGCTGGCTTTCTGAGGCAAACATCAATACTAAACCTCAAAAATGTAACTTCTTTAAAGATCAGTTAGAGTACCTGTGGCTTGTGTTAGACTCCAAAGGGCTGAAATCACAGCCATCTATGGTGGAGGCCATCAGCAAAATGACTACACCTAATAGTAAATGCGATATACAGGTACTTTTGAGAGTGGTCAGTTACTACTGACGCTTCATCCCTAACTTTAGCTGTATTGGGGGCCTCTATTTGAGTTGTTAAAAAAGGATTCTCAAAATGGACGGAACTTCATCAATACACCTTTAATACACTTTGGATGGTGCTGATCAGTGTGCCAGTGCTATGCTATCCAAACTTTGATAGGGAGTTTATCATTCAAACGGATGTGTCCCTTTCCGCTGTTGGGGCGGTCCTTTCTCAAAAAGATGATGAGGGAGAGGAGCATCCTATTGCATACTGCAGTCAAGTCTGAACTTCCATGAGCGTAATTATACCATGACTGAGCGGGAGTACTTAGCGGTGATCTACGAATATAAGAAATTTATAGTCTACTTGCATGGGGTAAAGCTTTAGTTCATAACGGATCATGCGTCATTATGTTGGTTGCAGAACCTCAAGGAGCCTGAAGGGCGTTTAGCTCGATGGGCCCTCGAACTGCAGGCTTATGACTTCAAGATCCTTCACCGCCCAGGAGTAAAGCATCAGAGCGCTGACTGTTTATCTCGATTGCTGACTATTGCCATGACAGCGGATCTCAGTGATGTGATGTATGATAAGATGTTCAGCAGAAAAAGAAATGATGATCCACCCCAAGTGATCAAAGTGTTAAATGAATTTTAGCGAATACCAACAATGAAAGGGGGAACTGTACAATTGAATTGGCGATTCTATGGTGAATTTCCCGCAACACTCAGCATGTACTAGGATTGTTATGAGCTCCCACAAGGCAGTCAGACATGGTGGTGTGCGCAAGACAATGGAGTTGTTTTACCCTGAGTACTATTGGAAAAATCATGAATTTTTTTTTCTCAAAACCATTTCCTGTTACAAACAGTGCCAAGTGGAGAAGCCATTCCATCAGAAGACCTCATAACAGTTAATGAAACCACATTTTGCTTTGCATATGATTTCCCTTGATGTTGTCAGGCCTCTACCAATGAGAGCCAACAGGTGTAAGTACATTTTGGTAGCTATCGACCACTTGACCAGGTGGGCTGAAGTGCAAATGATATGGGATCTGGGGACTATCATAGTGGCCAATTTTGTGATGGACTATACTTTCCAGCGACATGGTTGCCTCAGTTCATTCTTATTAATAAAGGAACCAACTTCAGCTCGCACATCCTCCCTAGATTGAATGAGCTCATGGGCATCCATGGGGTTCTGATGACTCCATATCATCCCAAGTATAATGGATTGGTCTAACAGGTTAATGGGATGCTGATGAACATCCTTAGGAAGCTGATAAATGATAGACTCTCTGATTTGAGCTCCCTCGTGTATACTTCTGTCTTTGCTTACAAACATCAGCTACCATTCCACTATGGGGAAGAGCCCCTTTCAACTGTTATATGGATGGAGCCCCGCTCTTCTAAAATTTTTTTATTTACGTGTATAAGATATAAGCAGAATGGCTCCCAACCATTACTTGACGAATTTAGCTGACACATTGATCAAGTTGCAAATGAACCGTATTCATTTATCTTGGCCAAGAAGATTAGGAATCAGGCCACTGACAGGTATGACGTAGTGAGTTGACCCAATTCCAAGAAGGCGAGATGATTTTGTTCCACAAACAGCTTGGGTTTGGGCAAAAATACAAGCTGGCTAACATCTGGGTCGGTCCGTTTCAAATATTCAAGAAAACTGGTGTCAATGCATATACCATCAAAGACCCAGCAAGTGGTCAAATCATTAATTGAGTATATGAAAAGTTTCTCCAAGAATATAAACAATAGGAGGCTCAACGTCCAGTCAAAGGGGGGGTAATATCAAGATTTAGTATGACTGGACGATCAGCTCTGAAGAGTTATGACAGAATGGCGTGAATCCGCCAACTAGGGTAATATTTACGTTTATTCAAACGCCTTGAGATGAGGCAATATCGGGTTATAATGGATTGTTATTGGATTGTCTCAAAATAAGGCAATAAGGCAATATTGACATTTGATAAATATAATTTATATGGCATCAAATTATAGTAATAGTGAGTTGAAGAATAACAAACTGAAACCAATGAGAATCAGCGAAATATAATAGACTAAGCTATGATAACAGTATCATCAAAAGCTGCTGATATATAAGTGAGATGGGCGATTAAAAGAGTAGTTAGTTAGTAGTAGAGAGAGAGTGATATAGCAAGGAGTCACTGTATTTATAAAAATAAATAAAAGTGTTGCTTTGGTGATTGCTCCTATTTTCTTATAATTTCCAGTGAGTCTGAAGGACTGTGGATCCCTATATTGTTTTTCTGTTGTTCGGTGGGTTTGACCTGTGCGACCCTTATGGCAGATATAAATGATACTGCCCAAAATTATAACATGGACCATAGGAAAAAGTATGTCGTTACAATTTAAGCCCTGTGAACACTGCCAAATCCTCCCATGAGGCCGCACCAGTAGCAATTAAATGAGGATTTTGGCTTCCCCACAATCCCACAGGCTGTGCACTCATTGAATTGAAGCAAAATTTGTCAACTTATGCCCAAGCTGGCCAAATTACACCCATGCCAACCAATCAGGCGCAGAGTTGGACCCAAATTTAATCTAACCAATTTCTCACCCCAAAACCTACCCAACCCAAGCCACATATCACCAAATCTTTACTCAACTAAAAATCCCTGTGTTTTATTGGATGAAGTGAACAATCTAATGAAATTGTCCCACCACTGAACTCACCAATTAATCTGGAACCTTATCTGAATTCAAACTTTGATGCCCCACTTCCACCTAAGCAATTTGTCCCAAACCCACTGCTACCCCTATCCTGAGTGACCATCAGCTAGCTGAAGAAGCTTTGGCTTCACCTGAAAGTTGTCATCTCTGCAAAACCATGTCAGCCTCTGTTGATGTTTTGAAAGAAGGGCTGCATATCACTGAATTCCCTCCCAATTTCCCTGCTGTTGCAGAAAAAATCACCCAAATCAGAGAATCTGCCACCACTGCTGTCAAGCAAGTCGCTGAGCTGGCAGATTTTTCCCCATCCACATGCATCACAAGAGCCAACTTTGCAAAGTTTTCCCAGCTTCCCGCCACCCACATCCAAGCGGAACACTAGTATGCCAACTTGTAGAGGCTATGTTTAGGCAAAAATATCGATCTCAATGGCTATCTACTTCACCTTGACTCTCATCCCACGGATGTCTCAACCTCCTTACTATCAGCATTGGTATGCCTCTTCAATGATGAAGCTGAAATCATAGCTGAATGTGAGAACCCTCCTGATCCCCCCTCCTCCTCTGCCATGGAGGATAAGGGGCTCGTTGCTGTGCCAGCTGGTAGGTAATTTTTTCATCCTATTGTTTGTCTTGCTACTAAGTTCAGGCAGTTGATTAATATTTTTGGTTTGTTTCATTGGAATTTTTGTTTTAGTATTGTCTGTCCCCTGGTTGGCATATCTCAAATAAATTCTAAATGCCGTTAGTGGCTATCTCTCTGGTTGTCTTCACAATTGCATCATTTAGCAGAGAAACGAATGATGTTCAACACAGAAACCTCAAAAATTAAGCGCCCAGGTATGAGATAGCCTCCATGCTTTCTTCTCTGATCACAACGTATATATCCTGAGAACTCCAACCATGAAGAGTATGCTGAGGCAAATCTCATGGATGATCTAGAAACGGGAGGTGACAGTGAAACAATGGCCAAAGACATGCCAGTTATCGCTATACAACAGCTAATCTTTTAAAATTTTAAGTACAAAAGTTTTTTTAGAATGGTTAAGAGATCCTAATGCAAATTGCATATTCTCTGGTGACAGCTTTAGCCTTTCCTGGGAACATGGGCCAGATTACTAACCGTGTTGAGCATAATATTTGGTGTGGGGACAATGTTTATCAAACAATATTTTCTATACCTATGGCCAATGGTCTCTACTACCAACGAATCAGAACAGCAATTCCCTGCAGACTATAGATGCTAACATGGGTTTAGGAGTAAACCCGTTGGAAGCTAGATATTTACTTGGCATGATATATTTATAACATCTAACTTCTCCAAATAGGGAGGCAAGTGTGCTACTGAAATGGGTTTTTAGAGGCGCAAGGATCAAATTCTGATCATTGGGTAAGTGTGATTCAATTCAAGTGTCTTCCACTGAAATGAGGATCACTATATTCCAAACATCTCAAAGCTACGTTTATAGTACTGCCTTTAAATTGGCTTTTATAAAATTAAACCACTCTTTTTCCCAATATTATTAGGTACAGAGGGTTTTTTACTGCCAGGAAGTGATAAGGAAATTATACTTACCAGGTTGAAATTCGACAAAACCATAAATTTCATTGATAAAATCACCTTTGAGGCACCTTCCCTAACCATAACACTAGGTAAGTAGTGTAACTCAGGTAGTCTGCTAAGACTTGAACAATGAAATTCTCTGAAACACCTTTATCCACCAGAATAGAGGTTCTAGATAATCAAGAGGGGAAAAATGAGTAGCAGAAATCATAAAGTTACATGAAAAACTTTTAATTAATAAATTGAAAGTGTAAACAACAAACTGTAGGATCTACACCAGTCATGGTAACGCTCCTATACATGTAATTTTATCATAAAAGGGAGTGGGTTAGTTATCCACTCCACTACAGAAGGAACGCACTCATAATCAGTTTCTGCAGTGAATATATAACTATATTGTAAATTTAAATTATATTTTACCCATCTGATTGCAGAAAATCATGGAGTTGGTCTGTTAGGGTTTCTAAGGTAGTTATATACAGCATTAAGCTTAGGTCTAAAAAAAAGAACATTATAAGGTTTGATCAACGAATAAAACCCACTATTATACCTATTTTGCCACAAGTTGCTGATTCTCCTACCCCAATGTTGTCTGCTATGGTCCACCAGCTAAAGCGGGCGTCAGACAAAAAAGTTTCCCAAAGCTTCCTCACCTTTTGATATGACTTCCTAGAATGATAGCTGAGGTGCCATATTAGGATTTTTATTTCTGAAAATCCCTTTGTTTGGCCCATTTGCAAATAAAGATGTGTGGTGGCTCCCCTTTTTTGGGTTGTGCACCACTACTGCTAAAAACAATAATAGTTTGTTTACATTTACATACTCTGCATTAAAAGTGGCGATTTTAGGTTTTAAAGATAAAATGAATAGTTTTTTTACTGGCTGAACGTCAAAACATGTCATCATAATGGCAAGACCCTCTTCAGTTGAGGGTGCACTTTGTTTCACAGGAGGGAACTCCAATCTGGTTGTTTTACAGTTATAATTTAAATAAAAAATTAAAGTCTAGACTCATTCCAAACCTTTGTTTCAACCTAAACGGTGTTGAATATCTATAAGCCTCTGCCATTTTCATAGACGAAGTACTGAACTTAGGATCAGTGTTTATCTGAGTCCCTGTGGATAAACATATTTGGCTAAATTAATAGTCCCATTATCATTTTTGTGAAGGAATATTATCCAGGAGGGCTGCAATTATATAATTGAGGTTGGCAGGTGGAGCCTGACAAACTTGAGCATTCATACCATTTCAAATCAATCTTAGATCAGATAAAAGAAACTTTAACAAAATTAAATAAACTTAGGTCCTGGAATCAACCACAATACTCATATGAATGCCGCTAGTGGGCAGCCCATCTGATGGAGGGCAAGGAACTCCTGGAATGTTTGGAAGGAAGAGATGTCTGGTTAATATGCTTTCAGAAAGCCTTCCAAACCTTTAATTACCTTTAAAACTATGCTTAATTTGTTGGACTATAAAAACCAGTGAGCTGCACATGGTGAAAGTTTTCAAGTTAGTCCCACAATTAGAAGACAAGTGATATTCAAATGGTACAAATGTAAGCCTAGATAGGAATAGAAGTAAAGCCAGCTTAATTTCAAAAAGGATTTTCAAGTTAGTATTTTTGATAATTACAGCAGGGTCATGAAGGGTTAAAACAATCAAGTACATGCAGGTTGGGAAGAAACCCTCCAGTTGGCTGTGGTGATTAAAACGCCAATATAAACCAAATAAAAAGAGAAAAAACAAAGTGATGAGGAGCATAGTGACCATGATGAACGTCCAACGCACCCAGTAGACACTCAGAAAGACTCCTAGATGGATAAGCTTTATGCAAGTTTTAAAAAAGTCTGCCAACTAATGTGAGGAAGTTTTTCTAACTCTCTTATTTTCAAAAAGGTGATGAAGAATTAAAACAAAAATCTCCTAAAAACTTAATAAAGCTAAAGAAAATAAAAAAATGTAAACATTGCTCAAGCTTAGATGGCCTATATATTATATATAGAATTTTAAAAGCTGACAGGTAGCCCAAAGGAAGCAATGCCTTGGTTAAACTCCAAGGTGGGTTCTTGACCAACTGATAATCTCGGTATAGGTCTTGTAAGGCTTCAATTTAGTGTGATCCAAGCTCCACCAATGGCGGAATTATATCAGCATTGATTTTTAAGATTATAGCTTGACCTATAGTGAAGGACACCTCCTTAATGAAGTCTGTTTGATTGACTGAAGCTTACTACATTGTACAAACTTTGAAAGGGTTTAATAGAACTGAAAAATATGAAACCTGAGGTTCAATACCTAGCAAAATTATTTGACTAAAACAAGTTTAAAACGCATCTATAAAACTATTTAGAAAAACAAGATTGGGGCTTTCTTGGTTTGGGGGGAGGCATAATTACCTGGAAATGAGAATTAGGATGTATGGTAGAGAATAATCTAGTGGGTTAGAGATAATTTGGCTGCGTTATCAGATTGAAAACTTTTTAATATCTAAGCTATTAGCGTAACCAAAGTTTCTGACATTTTTTTCTCACAAGAGTTCTGTCAAGGTCTAGAAAATAAATGCTTAAGGTCAAGTCATATTTATATTTGAATGCCACATTTTAGAAAATTATTTTGTGATATACTATGGCTAAGGTAGCAAATATCCCATCAGATGAGATTTTTGCAGCCTTTTTAATATAAATGGAGTTTCCCAACAAAGAAATTAAAATCAAGAAGGATTAGAATATGAGACAGTTAGAATATAAAATGATCTTTGGGCAAGCTTTCCAACAATCAACGGAAACTACTACCAGATAATCCTCTGATCAAGCCAGTTTCTTTAAAAGTACAAAAGGCCAGGTTATTATAGAGACTATCCAAAAGAGATTAAAGGGCCCCATTCCTTTATAACCTAGATACTTGGCTCTTTTTTTATTAGTGAGATATTGTTGATCCTAGGGTCTGTTTTTCATCAAGAGCACTTTCAGAAGCTTTAATAATATTTCATTTATGTAAATAGTATATACTTTTCTCTATCCTTTCTTGTCTAGATTATTGCAAAAGAGCATCTTCTCTAGTGACAAATCATTCCACTAGGAAGCCTGTTGACGCTGATTTGACTAATAATCTTTTTAATCAAAGGAACTGGCTAATTAATTTTGAAAATACCAAATCTGGTGATTTTGGCCAGGTGCCCTTTTGAGTTTACCAGATGACGGTGCATTTTTACAAAGTTAATAAATTTCACTGAGACAATAACTTGTAAAGAAGGAAAAGATGAGGGTGACTGTTAGGGTCCACTCTACCAGCAGGAACGACTATTCAGTACAAAAAAAAACTAAAACTTACAGCGTCATTGACATTAGACTTTCAGACCCTGATGATACAAAATACCATATCAACCAACTAAAGTAGCCAAAACTATGGAGGCTTGACTTTAAAAAACTCTATATCCTGGAGAAGAACTAGTTAGGAGCGTTCTGCCCAGATTTCACTCAAATAATTGCACTTGTATAACAATTATTTTTTTTAAAACAACAGTGTGGGTAGCTTAGACCTGAGTCATATATCAACCTAGCTTTCCATTATGCTCTCAAAGAAAGCTGCATCTCTTAGGATTGTCCTAAATAGAAATTTAAAGGCAATTTAATATAACCCTTCAGCTTCATTCCTGACTTCTTGATTTTTCTGAGACTGCATCCAACTTAGAGAGAATCGTGAGGCCTTTATGTATAATCAAAAAGGAAACCAATGAGCTGCAAGTCAAAATTTCATTTTGATAAATGGAGTTGAAGGTTTCCTATGTGACAAAATTACTATTAACTCACTGATGCCTCAGCAACACACAAGAACGTTTAGAATAGCAGTGGCCAACTTAGTTGCTCAATTTTATAAATGACAACAAATCTGTCTACCTTTAATTGATGACAGACTAATTTGTTCACCAGCTCAACAAGAGGCCATTGCATAACCTGCCTCAGTACCCATCATTCTAGAAGAACCCAGAGGCCCAAAGGAACTTCCATGACCTCCTGGAGATCCTACAAGTATTGTGCCAATCTGAGACAAAGACCATCAACTTGTAATTTAACCTGGAATGCCAGTTGAGGGGGTGACTCATGGTAGCTGGATGGATGTTTAGTGAAACTTTCTGACGCCAATCTAACTCTATCTGCTCTCTATGATAATGTGAATACCATACATTAAGAATGTTCAGATTTGGCGCCTTGAAAACAAGATCCTTTAAGCTATTCTGGACGCTTAGATCTATTGACTTACCACTCAAAT
Source organism: Massospora cicadina (assembly GCA_022478985.1). Lineage (NCBI taxonomy): Eukaryota > Fungi > Entomophthoromycota > Entomophthoromycetes > Entomophthorales > Entomophthoraceae > Massospora > Massospora cicadina. The sequence continues at coordinate 25,517 of JAKSZP010019053.1, forward strand.
TAAGGAACTGAAAGCTCAGCAAAAAACGGCTTTACAAAAACTCGTGGACCAGTCCATCAAAAATAACAATTACACCAGAAAACCAGGTTTAAAGAAACCACTGACCTTGTGGATAATTGAGGTAATAATTTGGTAGAAGATCTCAATCTCCTTTAAAAACAAAGTGACAAATTCCGCTTGATTTTCCTTTTGAGACAGAGCCTCAGATACTATGAGACCTTCTATTATTTCATATATGTCCTACCTGAATTGGACAAATCTTATAAGCCACCTCTAGGGGAAATATGTTCCTGGCATCGAGAATACTAAAACCTCACTTTTCGTGTACAAAAATAATATAGAATTTGCCATTGATATGCAGAAAGTTCAACAAATACAGAACTGTCTTGAATGTAACAACTGAGAGATAATACTGCCTTACTTTAGAGAAAGCACCTACTGGGATCAAATAAAGGTGGCTCTAATATATAAAGAGCTTGGCATAATCTTGATCCTGTCTAATCAATAGCAAGCTTTATGCTCCTCAACCGGAAAAAGGAGAATTTTATGTCGTTTTGTTAACCACTTTTACCATGAAGCTCAGTCCTTAGCCTCTTGTGAACAAGTCAACCTGAAAGATGCAACACCTGTGTTAATATCCATCTCTTTTCCAAAAACAACCTTGCACTTCACTTTTTAAGGAAGTAGGAAGTACCTTAACCTTTTCTTAATAACAAGGAGGTTATTATGGAACTACCTGAAACCAAAGCGCGTAATATAACAATAATTAACGGGTCACAACATTATATCCATGTCATTGGGTAAATGTGAAGTCTCTGTATAAACATGATCCTTGTCCTTCTTATAAGGTTTTTTATCATCGATAAAGTCAATTCTGGAAGAATTCAGACGAGTTGGAAAAGGAGGTGTCAGCCTTGCACTAGGATCTTTATGCTAATGATCCTATGACACAAAAATTTCCTTAGAACCCTTTACCTCCTGAGTGGTTCGTTGTGTCTGCTCCATATGGACTTGAAGTCTCTGATACTCCAGTAGGAAATAAAGTATGTAATTCATCTTATAATGCTCTGAGTAAATCATATGATTTTCTTGACAAGTTTATAGTTAACAAAGCTCATTATTCAATCCCTCATCTTTGCTCTGATGTTACTTGGGTAGAGGTTGTTCAAAAACGAAAAGTCTTGGATATTGTTGACACCGGTTCTGTCATTAATATCATCTCCTCTAGCTTAAGAAAAACATTTAGGTTTTTCCTAACTGCATACTTTAAAATAAAACCTGCAAGGTTCTAATGAACCTTACCTTAGCACTTACTCATCATTACATATTAGACTGGGTCTCTACTGGTTTTGCCCCAGCAATTGTTCTAAACAATGATAACTTTGATTACTCATTATTACACATCATCACACAGTTTCAAGTTGAATTTGACACTAAGATTAACCATAAAAACCTGAAATGTTCCATAATGAGATATCACATACTACTCATCATTCGGAACTTGCCTGAGGAGAAAGGTAGGAGAAGACCTTGAACTTGACTGCTGGAACAAGAAACCATTGAGAGACTGGAATATATTAATAAGACCAGAAAAATTAAGCTACCTTCACCTTCTGCTAGTGCCCTTGAGTGAATACCCATTTTCCTTGTAAATAAGTACGTCATTCCCCTAAAAACCAAGTATCTGTGGAGCTAAGGATACAAGTTAATATAACATTAGATCTTTTGTTGAAGATTTATGGAGAGCCCAATCTATTGGTACGTGAATCTCTGGATTTCACAGCACCCTCTCTGCATATAATGGTCCTGTTGCTGTACAGATGGCCAATATCACTAATAAAGCCTTAATTGTGACTTGTAATCACATGATAGCATATGTCCACAGCTTACTGGTCAATCAATTTGGTTCTATCTATGGCCATGGATCTCTGACTGACTTAAGAATTAATAGATCCCATATCTTAGCATGAATTAAGGAAACAATTAGGGATTTACTGACTAGCAAAAAACACCAATTGGTGGAGTCCCTAACTGAGGAATATGATGATCTTTTTTAAGGTCCTTAATAGCTTTTATGTGATGAAAGGGGTCCAGCCCAAGGTACAAACTGGTGATTATCACCCATCCAGAGAAATACTATCAGAAGTCCAAGGCCAAAGAGGCTAAGTGGATAAGAAGTTATAACATTTTATTTGAGGCTGGTCTTCTGAACCTTCTCAGAGCCCATGGGCTTCTCCCCTTTTGCTGGTCCGCAAGAAAGTTTGAACCCAACATGTTGTGATGGAATACAAGTGACTGTATGCAACCAGCTCAAAAGATAGCTACACTATACCATATATCAATGACCTTTTCCATCTATTAATGGGGTCTCAGTTTTATTTGGATATAGATATTGCCAGCAGATATTGGCAGATTAAACTGGCACCAGAGAACATAGAAACATGCGCGCTAATCTCCAGAAAAGGAATATTTGAGCCAACATAAATACCCCAGATGTTTAAAGCTCATGCAACCTTTCAGCGAGCAATACTTGGTATTCTCAGAGATTTTTGATGTCTTATGTACTAGTTTATCTAAGTAATATTATCATATTCTCCTGAGCCTCTAATAAACTTCTATAGTACTTATGAGAAGTCATTAATTAAATAAAGGCAGCATCCTCACAGTCTAAGCTTTTTAAATGTAATTTTTTCCTAAAGTGATGAAATCTTGGGACATAAAATTACGTATTAAGAAATTTCTCCTTTTCCTGATGTTGGAAAATAACTTTATCAAGCAGTGGGATCCACTGGTGTGTCATGCCAACCAGTATGAAGATTGGTAGACATTTTGACGTTTTTCCTTCATTGGCATATCAACCCCCTATGAGTCTGCGTCCAACACACCAACACAGCAGACCAACGAATTCACCTTAGCCCCAGGGTCCGTGGTGTGCCCTGGCGAGTCCTGCCCCCATACTGGGTGACCAAGGCACTCCTGCGCTGCCCCACCATCCTGACCCTTTGACAACCCATCTGGGCATGCCCCAGTGAGCCCTGCCTCTATCCTGGGCGGCCAAAGCACTCCCACGCTGCACCCTGCAGGGCTGATGGCCAGTTGGCAGATTGTCATTGGTGGTTAGATGTCCAGGTTCCCACTGGTTCCTCACAGGAGTGAGTTTTGGGAGTCGGCACCATTGGCCACACCAGGCGCTTCACCTTGCACTAACTTCAGAAAACTCCAGTTCCAAATTATTTTAACCTAGCCGACGAACTACTAACAATTAAAATAATTATATGGGCGAAAGAGATCTTAATTTGAAGGAAGAAAACTATTTATACTATAGGTACTGCGCCTATGAAACCCACTCAGACATCCAATCCAGAATCAAAATAATAAATTGTTATTATTCATGATAGCAATTCCCTCACAATCCGCTCGTCTATTCACCAAATTTAAGATTAGGTCAATCCATCCTTGGCACAAGCTGCTGGTTGTTCATATGAAAATAATATTTAGATAGTACTTTCATGCATCCTCAGCACGAATAGGCAGTTCTCTGAATTAGTCAGCGGAACCATAATCAAACATTCTGAAACAGATTCATCAGCATCCACCAGAAATTCCTACAATGACTTACAAATGGCATTTGGTGGTAAACGGAGATTTCGCCAAACCTAAACCAATTAATAAATATTATAACATTAAGTACCTAACTAGGCAATTAGCTGGCAATTATGCCTAACTAACCAACACCCTAGTTCTGATATTATTGGGAGAAATACATCTGGTTAACTTCACAGCGATTGACAAAGTTGTAGCTACTCAAAAAGATAGCTCACCCAAATGCCAACATGATGTTCAGGTTTTTTTTATAAATGGCTAATTATTATCAACAGAATTTTTAATTTTGCTGAGCTGGACAAGATTTGGTATTTTTACTCCATAAAAAGAACCAGTTTCATTAGAAAACATCTTAACGGCAAGCTTGTAACTCTCTGAGGGCTAATTTGATTATTGCTCATTTTTTATTTTTTATTTCACAAGCACTTTTCTGTTCATGGATGCCAATAATTTTGTGATAAGAGCTATAATGGCATAACTTGACTTTAATAAAGTCAACCACCTTATTGCTTATATTTTTAAACTCTACGCAAGATGAAAATGAATTTAGTGTTAGGAAAAAGAGAGTTCATTACTGTGTTGTAGCCATTAAACATTACTGCCACTACCTACATGGAAAGCAATTCACATTTTTAAAAAATCATGTGTTATTAAGATAGTTGAAACAAATAAAGGATATTGAAAGGAGACTTTCAAGATGGGCCACCAAGTTACTAATCTACAATTTTCTAATGTAAATTAAGATGGGGCTATAACAAATTTAATGGGCTATTCCTTTTGAAATTTTGAATTGCACTTCTGAAATGGATAGGTAAGTATCAAAGTTACTTTATGGAATCTCCAAAAAGATATAAAGAGAGTAAATATACCGTTTTGAATACACCTAGTTTTATTATTAAAAGGATGGAATATTTATAGGTTTATAGTTTTTGTGAGGTTTATTAGATCTTTTTTATTGCTATGCTATTAAATCTTCTGATATCACCTGATTGGCATAACTGAGATCGTTCTTAATAAACTTGATAGATTAGATTAATTGAGAGCCCCTCCAATACTATTGGGGGAATATTTGGGGTAAAAGTTTTGGGAATGGAAGAATTTAGTGAAATTCCGACAATCCTACTTACCCATGCCAACTCTATATGCATCTGAAGATAATTGAGTTTATGTTCTTATAGGACAACCTAAGATTTGTGATTAAGAGACCCCAGAAATATAAGATTGACTGAGAAAAATGAAGGATCAGAACTGACTTATGAAAAAATACATTATAAAAGTGTTGGGATGGAGTGGTTACCTTATATCTTCTCCTTGGCTAGAACCTTGACTATTATGGAAGCTCATTCCACTAGGGGTTTGGCTCCCTATGGAAAGCTTACCAGTGCCATTATGAACAAAACTGTTGGGTGGGCATGTTAACTACATTTACAACGTTATCTAATTCAGCCTCATTTGCACTAACCTGGTATCTTCCGACCAAAATTTATCAACACCAGTTTGTTAGTTTAGCCTCCCTCTTAACTAATGTCAGTATTGATGTCATTTGGCTTCTGCCTACTGCCATTTATGAACATCGTAATATTAATAATACCAACAATCACTCTAAAAAATGGGACAAGGAAATATTAGTATTATCTGCCACCTTTAAGCCACTGCCTCATTTTTACTTAAGCAAGTCTTCACCTGGTACGGCAGCCTTAAAGACCTCCTGTATTATAACTGAATGAAATTTCTATCCCAGGTTGTGACTGAACTTAAATCAATAATGGAAGCTTAACAAGCCTTAACAGTTCCTTATTATCCTTCCATTTATAAGGTCATAGAGAGAGCTATTAATACAATTATCTTAATCCGCTACAAGCTGACTCAAGATGAACCTACCCAATGGAATGAGTATCTCCATGAGGTCTAATGGCTTAGAGTTAAGCTATTATCAAATTAGTAAAATGTTCTCAAATAAGGCTCTATACAGTCAGAGGCCAGTGTCATGTTCTTGTATCCTATCCATTATGGAAACCTCTACCATGACACTGCTAATCTAAACATGAGGAGACTTTTGGAGGAGATATTTAGATAATAGGATTTTATGTCTAAATCTCTAGAAACAATTACTAAGAAAGAGATTAAATAAGACATTGTAAACAAAACCCTAATGTCTGAGTAACAATAAGGTACTCAGTATTATTTTACCACCAATGACCAAGAGGGAGAGTTTATAAGCTTGGTGTACTACAAGCTGGCCCTAATGAGTGATATACCTATATGGGTTTTAATATTCCATTGACCCAGGCAAAAAAGGTACTGTCATTAATTTCATCCATGGAATATTCCTATGGAGTTACCGGTTCCCTTTACAAAACCTTAAGATATTATTGTTGGTAAAGATCAAGTTTGAGATAGCTCAGATAATTGGCCCTTAGACGATTTTGTAATGAACAACAGAAATACCACCGGATAAAACCTTTGAGCAAGACATTGTCCCTAAACATAAAAAGGGTCATATCTTTTATAAAATATTTCAAAAGGCGTAAGGGAACCATCCTTTTACTTCCTAATTGATTAGCTCCCTCAAAGCTTAGGGAAGATCATGATGATCCTTTGGACCAATATCCCCAATGAGAGAACTTTTCTTAAGAAATCATTAATATTAATCTACTTTTAGAAAAAGTATGCTTTACTCTATCTGTTGGGATTTTGCCCACATTACCCATCCTTATAAATTACAAATTAATCTGCTGGTCCACTAGGGGATCCATCCTGCTAGTGGATGTTGAAATTAGTGATTACATATACATTTACTATTGTTCAGAAACATTCCAGAGATTATATATTATTCTGCCAGATTACAATCAACCAGAAACAATGAATGTTTCGTTGGGGATGATCCTCAACCACAAGCAAGCGATTAGGAGGTCAATTTAATTAGAAATAACTTAATTGACTTATAGGAGTCATTTAGGTTTAGTTGCTGATCAATTAAGGGGTGTTGAGTTGCTGGAAAGTAATGCTGCCTGTCATGATAGCAACTTTTGAGTTTTTTCTTTCCTGTAATGTAATCTGCTATTTATGGGTAAGAGTCCCATTGCCTATTCAGGATGTTACAAGATAAGGTTAAATCTGATGGGGATTGAGCAAAGACGTTGTGACACCTTCTCAGTTTAACTAAGAATTGGTTGCAATTGAGTAGGGAAGAGGACCTGAGTATAATTAATAAGAAAAAACATCATTTTGTGTGACCATAGAGGGTTAAATCATTGGCAACAGCTGCCATTCCCAATTAGGGTTCCAATCAATGTTTTGCGCACTAGATCCTATAAAATTCTTTAGACTTTTTTAATAAAGCAGAATTAAATTAGCTCCAATTGAATATAAAATTATATATATTATGATTTATACTGTTTGCTATTGAGAAGAGAAAGAAGGATAAGAAGAACCGCTTCTAAATTAGTGTTACTCTACTTGGACTCATCATGACAAGAAGGAAGTAAAACCTCTGAATCTTAACCTAGGTTAAGTTTTATCAGACGAATAGTGAAGAAGTCCATACCATTTCGGAAGAAAGCAATAATATGACAAGCACCAGGTTGGCGTTGTACCTAATAATAGTTCTAGCTATAAGCACAACTAATGTAGTCTTGATACTACTATTACCCATTCTATCATATCATAAAATTAGCCAACGCACATACAAGGAACCTGTGCTTTTGACCAAAGGGAGCTGAAGAGAGTTATTGATTAGGATGAGGAATTGGATCCAGGTTAGTAATCAGTACTCATTCCAGAAGAGGAAGTCAAGTAATTAGCTCCTAAAGTTTAACACTATCTACTCTAGTCTAAATTTTTGTCAAAATGGAAAGTGCATTTTGGCAAATCATTCCACTAGGAAGTCCGATGATGCTTATTAAACTAATAAAAGATTTGAACAATGAAAGGAACTGGCCAATAAATCTAGAAATTCTGAAAGTTTGTATAAATAATTTCACTATAAGGAAATTGAGGGATTATGGATGTATAATGCTGTAGTATAAAGCTAAACTGAGCCAATAAATATAGAACTACTATCAATAAAAGTATTTTAGCTTAAGTATGACTAAATTTAAGTTTTTGGATTAGGGGGATGTTGCCAATTTTAGTTTTATTGTATCTTAAGTGTGATTGAAACCCCAATTGGAAATCAAATGTATCATCTGTTTTGTTGGTATTGTAGTTTGTCAATTTCAATTTCATTGTTGTTCCATTATTTTTAACCATCACGCTTTATTTGATACCCCCTGGGCATGATTTGCTTTTACCCAGCATTGGTTCAATGTATATTTCATCTCAGAAAGGTCATCCAACCTGATGCCCTTAGTAGTAGCCATTTAATCCATAATCTTGCAACTTATACAATAAATATGTCGTGAGATATAACAAAGTTACCAGTATATCTATTTGAAGAGTTACCATGGACCCTTTGACCCTAATCTTCCCTTTATATTATAAGTAAAACAGATCATATCATGACACCTTTCTATGACCATTTATTTAAGTCAAGGACAAAAGTTAGATTCAGTTGTTATTTTACATCACAGTAATCTTTTAAGGACAACTTTATTGTGAATTTCAAAGTAAATGTCCTTTTTTAGCACTAGTAATGCCCAACCTAAAAGGGAAAGCCGCCAAGCATCTTTATTTGCAAATGGGCCAAACAAAGGTATTATTAAAAAATTCCTAATATGGCACCTCAGCTAACAGCCTAGGAAGCCATATCAGAAGGTGAGGAAGCTTTTGCAAAAACTTTTGTCTGTGCCCACTTTAGCTTGCGGACCATGGCAGACAGCATAGGGGTAGAGGCATCAGCGACATGTGGCATAATGAGGTATAATTGGGGTTTAATTCATTAATGAGGCTGGCAGTGTCCATTACGTCAACATATTGAGTAAGTTGATGCTCAGCGAAAGTGATGAGAGCTGGCATACAAGTGGGCAACTTGATGCACCAGCGGGTTTTGGGATAATTGGTATTAAAAAGAGAAGTTTTTGCCATGTCAATGCAAGCATGGCTTACTCTAAAAGCAAGCTCCTCAATTTTGTATCTTTCATCCTCATCAAAATCATGGGGAAAATTTGCGATGGAAATACCATTAACAAGGGATTCCATCGCTCCATGGAGATATTGATGGAGGAGGGAGTTAATCGAAGCATCTGCTGCTTCTCCCGCCATTTCTTTATGTTTTATAACTAGGAAAACCGTTTTTAGATAAAAAATGGTGGGGACGCAAATTGGGAGGATTTACAAAAAATTCCTCCAAAGAAAAATCCAGCTTGACATTATATGGTCAGTCACTATCATCGATCCATTCAAGGCACTCAAATGTATCTAGTTTAGCCAAAGCTGGGCCAGCCACTGAATTGGAGTGGTGGCCAGAGCTGATTAGCTGCAGACAGTTGACCATTGCAGCTCAGCTGAAACTGATTCAGCCATCAACTCAGGATTCTTTAATTGTGTCAAATTATTTTTAATTTTTAACATTTTGATTTTAATTGGGCGCTGCTTTGCAGGCCTTACCCAATTTCCTCAAGGCAGGGGTAGGAAGATCAAGCCCCATTTGAAGAATTGGGGCGAAACAGCTGCCATCCCAATACCAGAAGAAGGAATGGCGGAAGTGGCAGAGGTGGAGCCATGGTGCACTTGCACTTTAGTTGATTGAGTTCAAAGCACAAGGGGCAAATGGCGCAGCTATTTTTAATGCACGCCCATAATGGGTGATCAGGGGTAGATCTAATCATGGTTTGGGGGGAATCACGAGGCGGAAATCATGATGAAATAAGTGAGTCTTTGCAAAAGGCACATGTCCCTGCCAACAAATCTGCCCCATTGGGAACATTGAACTGCAGCATGAGGTCTGAGCCGTACATGGCAAATTCCTTCATGAGCTCATAGCAAAGGCTTTTGGGAGAGAGATGGGAGGGCAACCTGGCGAACTGGACCACCAAAGTGGCCTCATCTGGGAGCTGCATGTGAATGGTGGAATCAGATTTTTGGGAAACAATTTTCAGCTTAGAGCTGCTGCATTGGCTTCAGAGAGAATGCTAAGGTTGAAGTAACCCTTAAAGGGTGGAAGTCAATGAAGACGGTGGATTTAAAACTGTTTTGACCATCTCAATGATGGTTGTAATCACATATGGGAAAAGATTTCTATATTTGACCCAGAGGCTGAAATTCAAATTGCTCCGTATGAGTACCAAAGGGCTCCAGAGCAACGCCTGAGAACTTGAGAGATGGTGGACCAAGTCCTGAGGGGGGACATAACGCCTGGTAGCGTTGGGAGGGCTGGAAGAACCAGCCCAGGCATGCTTCAGCAGAAGCTAAAGGATGCCAGATGGCTGAGCACTACCACCCTAAGCCAGGGCAGCGGGTATTGATTGCATCAACATTGGTACATATTGGCTCAATCAAGTGGTCGTTTTTTGTATTTTATAAAAAATCTGAAATTGGCCTTAATTTATTTTTAAAAAAAGTGAGATAAATTAAAAGTCCTTTTAGCAAGTCAAGTTAGAAGTCTTAGGAACTGATTAACAAAGCAACTAAAGAAAGCAACATCATTATACTAGAAATAGGATTTGTTAAGTTCTTTTCTATCTATTAAACCTCATAAAAGACTTTTCTCTCTCGTTGCAATCATAAATTGCAACAGATGCAATTCAAGACTAGGTAAGTTTGAGATTCTCTTTGAGGAGATAGTGTGCACCTAATGCCAGGTACAGTTGGGATAGCAAAGTAAAGGGCACATGATTGGGTTCCACACCATTAAAGTTTGTAAATGCCCCAGCGACACCAGCAGTTTAGATAAAAAAATTGGCAGTTAATATTTCCTCAGAGAATTATTTTGGTAAGTGAAATGTAACAAGTTCATTGATACTCCACATTCCCAGCCCTATCATCAGTGGAGCATGGGGTTTAAGCTTTCCTGAATACTAATCAAATAGCGCTTTGGTAAAAGTTCCATTGAGATGTGCACAGCCATCTCCCAGCCACAGTAAACATATCACCACACTCCATGACCCGCGTTTGGTTGGATCTCAGGTTTATAAACAAACAAGCAGCTAATGAAGCTGCACATGTGCATAGGTGCATGTGGTGGTAGACCTCCCAGATGGTCAATGGGTGGTCGCGATTAAGCGCACTTGGTGGATCAAGTCAAATCAAATTTTGTAACCTTTAACTTTCACCCCACAAAAATAAAGCGCACAGTGCTGGAGCTCCACCGCAAGATGGGGTTAAAAGCTATGGGGAAATTCACTCCTTCAAATTCAACACTTTATGCTCATGTTGGACCTGTGCATGGGCAAAGAAATTGCTGTGATCACCCCATCCATCATTGTGAAAAATTTTACCCAAATCCCCACACCATGTATGTGTTTGTTGACAGGCAGGAATCCCACCTGTTACACATCACAGTAGGTATTGTGCCCCCTAGTATCACCTTTTGTCACGATATTGGTCACAAGGCCCACACCTTCCCTGCCAAGGAGGTCATCACACAAGAAGAAATCCTCCCTGATGCAATGGTCAGTGTAGACACCCATTAACTGGCTATAGATACTGATGCCACCTTCCCGTGGGGCATGCAGGGGTGTTACATTCAGGTCAAAACTGTGTCCCCTCAAGGGCACAAAAAGGCCAAGCAGGCCTGCAGAGCAGCAGCTAAGCAGCGGCCAAAGCTGCGTCTGTGATCCTGCCTGCCCAGACCCATGATGACATCAAGTCATTTGCATCTGAAGCGGCTTGGGAATCTGTTGCCAGTCAGACTGGATCAAATAACCTGATGACCTGATGGGTGAGTCAAATTTACCTGAGTAATATTACCAAGCCTCAAAAACGATTCTAACATCCATTTAACTCTCAAATTTCTGTCAGCCTCCATTGATGCACTATAGAAACACAGCATTTCGAAATGTCAAAATAAAGGAAAAGGAACCATCTAGTATTAAAAAAATAAAGGAAAAGCCAAAAACTGAAACTATATTCAAAGCAAGGGAATCCCTTAAGCCCACATATAAAGTACACCAAATGTGGGCTACTAAAGCTGCTGAGAAAGCGGCATTGGAAGGCCAAGGGGGCCCTTCCCATTGCACCTAAGCTGCGATGAGGGGAGCTTTCACAATAGGGATGTTAACATCGCTAGACTCAAGGCCTCTCCATCCTGAGCTAGGAAACTAAGTTTTAAAAAAACAAGACATCTGTGGACATCCTGGCCATTCAAGAAACCCATTGTCCACATAGTGACAAGGAAACATGGGCAACCATGCTCCTCCCCTCCCTTTCTTTTTGGTCGTCTTACTGTGGGGTGCTTATATGCGTGACCTGTAATTTTAAATTTATCTCTAAAAATTTATACATTGAAGTCCATGTGCTTGCTGTGTTATTTTTGTGGGATGACAAAATGCATTTATTGCTAATATTTATGCCCTGGCTTATGCATGGGCTCACCAGGAATTCCTATCAGCCATTACTTTCCTTTTACTTTCTCCTGAGCCATTTGTGGCAAGCGATCTGAACTGTGGGGCCAACTTGGCCACCAACCAAGGTCTTCATTGCCTGCCCCCCTGAAGAGGCATGTCAAACTTCATGTCCTTAAAGCTACTTTGTGCTTTTTGATACCCTACCTAAACATGCCTCACTGATCCCCAACATGTCCCGTCCCATGTGCAAAACAGTCAGCTAGGGTCTATGTAACGCATTGACCTTATTCTTGAACTGTTAAACTTTTGGTCTCAGGTTGCACACTTTATGATGATGAAAATCGATTTTCTCTAACCACAGGTGGTGTCGATTTCCTTCTCTTTGTCATATCCAGAAGCACAGGCGCCAAAGTGGTGCAAACTTCGTCAAGCTGAGATCAAATCGTCCAGGTTTTCCTCATGAGTGGACACCAAAACTTTGCCACCATAGTTCACCACACATTTCTGTGAGGACCCACTTTCTGCATGGTCAACCTTCAAAGCAAACACCTTCTTCCAGGCATGCCACCTCTCATCACGTCGCTCTCAGGCTGTCTAATCAGTCATTATGCGCACATTCACAGAGGCGGATCACCTGAGGTCTAACGTCCCTGCTGCAGGCTACAGCCCAGCTTGGGGTCACAAGTGGGCAGAAGTGTCCGCTCGCCTTAACGCACTGGTAAGGCAACACAAATATTGTGTTTGTTTAGTACAAAGCAAAATTTATATCAGTGGGTGAATTGTGCTCCACCTATTTTTTTGTAAAATTTTCACACCAAACAGAGCTTGGTTTGCACGCAAGTGAGGCGGCTGGACCACTCCATCACAAATACTCTGGCTAAAGTGGCAATTGAAGTTTAAAACTACTAAGCCGAAACTGTATTGATCTGATCCAGTCAAATCAGCCAAAGTTGAAAAATTTCTCAAAAGTGCACATATCCGCACCATTTACCACTATCCAAAGTTAATAAATTTAATAACTCAAGATGAACTCTGGTATGCCATTTGCAGTGCACTTCACACGAAATGCCCAGGTACAGATGGGTATTATTATAAATCTATAAGAGATATTAACTATATCACCTCTTTGTTGCTAGCCTCAATGAACCAGTATTTGTTGGAAACGCGCCTCCTTCTTGGGGCCAGGCGCATACACTATAACGCCATATAAGAAAGGGGATAAGTTGGACTTGGACAACTGGCGCCCCATTTCACTTACTAATAGAGATACTAAATAATTACTAAAATTATGGCCAACCGCCTAGGGGAAGTTGCCTCTGATATAATCTCCTTGAGACAATTTGGTTTCATTATCAAGCAGTATATATGGAACAACATAAGTACTGTAGCCAACTTCTGCCAATACATGGCTACTGGGAACTTGTTTTTTAGACCAGCAGAAGGCGTATTATAGAGTTAACTGGGCTAACTCAAAGCCTGCCTTCACAAATTCCGCCTCACCCATCGGTTAATTAGACAGGTAATGTTGCTTATGGAATCTTCAACAATGGCTGTGTGTGGCCCTGGCTTCCTCACTGATGTGATTCACCCTCAAAGGGGCCTCTGACAAGGGGAACCTTTAAGCTCACTATTATTAACTTCAGCCTCAACCCATCTTTACACAATGTGAATGCCCGCCTTACTGTTATCCATGTGCAAGGCCAAGCATCAGTTAAGATGTTGGCGTTTGCTGATAATTTGTGTGGTTGGGGTGTCTAACAAACATAATGCACGCGCGCTTGAGGCTACTATCCAGTATTACTCCAGGGTAAGTAACGCTGCACTTAATGCCTCCAAAGCCAAATCATTCTCCTTAGTCAGTTCCAAGCCCGCTGGTCACCAGCACCCCGTTTCCTACCTACTTCAGCAGCTAGTTTACAGGTTTGCTTACCCCACCCACTCCTTACTGCCCCGCTTGTGCTCCCTTTTGTGCCAAGACCCACTGCTGGTCCTATACGCCATTTGGGTGCGTGGCTGGATGCGGGAGGATATAGCTCGTTAGTGATGGAGCATTATATTCTGGACAATGTCACTAAACGCATCGCCTTCTTCAAAGCCCACCAAACTAACCTCCTAGGCAGGGTTGTGCTGGCCAACTTTATGCTCCTGTCTAAAATTTGGTTTTTGGCCCATTCTATCGCCTTTTCCTCATCTTTCTACACCTCTTATACGGCCTCCTGCAAGTGTGGCTTTGGTTAGGCCGCCCACCAGCAGCGCGCCTGGATGTCATGTTTGGCCCTCGCCTAAGTGGTGGTATGTACCTGCTCAACTTTGAGGCTTATGCCACTAAAATACTTGGCACCTGGATCTCTGCAGTCACTAACCCCACACTCCAAGCTCAACCTAGTCACTTGCAACCTGCTTCAACTTTCCCGCACCCTGGGCCTCAGAAATCCTACCCACCCCCATTCTCTGTTGAAATTTCTTGCCTCACGCCCTTTTGCTGTGGGCCTGCATGGGATGTCACCCCCTTCAAACGAGCTCTCCTCTCCATGCGGAGCACTGAGTGGAGAATTGTCATCAGTTTACACACCGTCCAGAGGAGTCGCCCTACTCCCTGCTTTAAACATGAAGTACAAGGCCAAGCCATTATGAACAGTTTGACCCAGGAGGCCCCCTACCATGGCCAGATTGGAATATCTGGACATGTTGGACATTCCCTACTCCCTAGAAACCTAGAAAGCCATATGGAAGTATACCCACCACCCTCTTTTGCAGCCACAACTTTGTTCCCATGTGTGGCGCTGCTTGAAATGGGTATACTTTACTGTTAGTGATCCAACTCATCACACTACTCATGTGTTGCATATGACCCATATGGAACTTTGGTCCACATTCTGGAAGAGTGTCCACCGTCAAAAGTGATCTGGCGCAAGGTTTAACATCTCTTTTGCCAGGGGCAAACACAGACATTCAGCCTATCTAGTAACATCTTGGTCTTGTGCTTAAATTACCCTATATGATCTACCCTCCGCACCTTGGTGGTTGTAATCGCTATGTGGAGTATCAACACAGTTATCTTGGATGCCATTTCAGGCTCTACTCTCACCCTCCAGGAAGCTGTATGCTGATTCCAGTCGCACCTTATGAAACATTTCAAGCATGGTATATGTTTATCTGCCATCCCATCAGTGACAGTTGGTCCCATCCTGGTTTCTGGTATGGTTCATCACTTAAGACTTTTTTTCATATGTGCTCAATACTGGTGCAAGCCTCTACTCACAATATCTCTCTTCCTTTAATTGGCTTTCCCACTGGCAACAGGAGACAGCATTAGCTTCTCTGGGGTGCCTCTAGATTTTATTAGTGCTTAATTAGTATTACATATTAGAAGTTTCCATCTCATGGTTAGTTTTCTCAATAAAATTAAAATTAATTAACCCTCATAGCTATCTATGGTTATATCAACATGTGTTAATAAAAGTGCTTGACACTATGCATAGAATGGGCTTGCAGCTAGTCTCTATATATACTGTCTTATCATCCTTCTGTCATTTAAATGAGAATTACCTTATTGGTGAAATATTTTAAGTATAAAACCATTTGATTGAATCCAAAAATTGGTTATTGGCCTAAGAGCTATTTGATTGGCTCTTAAGATCATTACAAAAAGTATTAAATTTGTTTAAAGATAGAAAAACCTATTGGGACCATCTGGTACTAAAAAAAAAGATAGAAAAACCTACTAAACTTATTAATGGCCATCTACTAATCCTAATATATAAAGCATTGTGTATATATATAGGACACATAATATCACAAACAAATAAATTGAAGAGCTAAACTTGGCACAAATTAATTAAATCTGTTAATTCACATATGTAATTAATTTGTGCCAAGTTTAGCTCTTCAATTTATTTGTTTATGATATTATGTGTCCTATGGCTTGTAAATTTTTTAAATTTGAGTAGGACTATGAATCATAAAATGGTGGTGAATGAAGTGAATAGTCGGCCATGATTAAGTTTAGTATGAAAATTAAAGAACAGATAAAAAAATAAATTTTACCATATTTAAAATTAGTGAACCTATCAATCAACCATTCAACAAAACCTTTCAGCATGTTAAGATATAATCAAAAAAAGTCAAATATATAGCTTTAAAAACTATTAGCCTCACTTTCTATATAATGAGTGCTTAATTACATTAACGATAAAATTGATTAGTTAATGTAATAATAAATAAGGGAAGATTAAGCTTCAGAACAGCCAATAAACCGCAACTTTTTAAGCCGCACTGATGAGGGGCACTTAGCCATAAAGGCCAGCTACTTAACTTTAACTGTAACACAAAGAAAACCATATATGCCCTTAGGAACTTTACTAGTTGTGTTGCTCTCTTGGTGATAGCCCAGAATTCCCACAATATGACAGATGCTGTATGCTTAGTATCTCACAATACCTAATATAGAGGAGTTCAAAAAATCCATAAAGCTCACAAGACTATCCCTTTTGTTGGAGAAGGAAGAGATTAAGTATAATTAATTTTATTAAATTAGAGGTAATAAGATGAAAGATGATAAGTGATACTTTATTTAATATTAATTCAAGGGGTTTATACCCCTTTTGAACAAAGAAAAACACCATAGCTATTGATTAAGAATCGAGATTATGGTCATGCGATTATCTATATAAAGGAAAGGTTTATAATGGCTATAAGAAGAAGGACTATTAGCTTTTGATGGCTGACTAAAAAAATAAACTCTTTGAGAAAACCATAAATGCTAATATATTTCTCCCATCACTGGATACTTTGATCTTTCCCTTTTATCTGAATAATCTCATAAATTGGAGTCAACTCAAAAGTGCGTAAAGTGTGCATAAATATTATAATTATCATAGCTAATAAATGTATGAAATATTATATTATGGCTGATTATGGGACCCGCTTGTGTGTAATAAGTGGGTTTTATGGCATGAACCTAATTTCACTTATGAGTTAGTGCAATTACAGTAATGCAGATATATTTTGTATGTCAAATTTTCATAATTGGCATGATAGCACTTGAACATGGATGGACTGAATAGGGAATACCTAATGCTATTGAGAGGCCTGCTGACGTCCTGCTTAGGAGTGCATCACTATTCATAATCATATAGTATGTTCTACAATTATTGTAGTTTGTCAGATGTATGGCAAAATGCCTTTTGGGTTGATTGTAAGGAAAATATACACTGCTGAGGTGCTAATATAATGCCTAAAAATCTCACAATTATGAAAGAAGAAGAGCCTTTGATTGGGTTGAAAATTGTAATTATTTTAGTTCAAGGGCTGAATTAACATGGGGAATTAGTAAAAACTGCTGCCATAGTCCATAGAGAAATTACATGGCTTTTATAGAATCATCTAATTGATGGGTATGGAAGGAGATGCCTGAGAGGTATAAAATACTAGCGCCTGGCCTACTTATAGAAAACTTTCATATTATCATTTATCATCTGATATTCATTTAATTATTACTTACTAATATAATATACATCTTTGGTGATCTTGTTAATAATAAGTTCGTACTAAGAAAATAGATGAGAATTAAGTGAAGCTTATTTTTTTAACCTTCATCAAGGAAGTTTTAATTATGTAAAAACCGCGGGGTTTCTACTGATGCACAGGTTCACTTAACTACTGACTTGTGGGATTAAACACTAATTTTCTAATTCTAGTCAGACAATTAGCTTAGTTGAGTTTAATATATGGGTAGCTTCAGCCCTACTCTGTCAATATAAAGGATTAAGTGACTTCATCCTCACTCTGGCAGTATATAAAGATTTAAGTGACTTTGGCCTCACTCTGGCGTTGACACTTAGACAGAAAGGCTTCTTTAAAACTTCACTCTGAAGTAAACAGCAAGTGAAAGCAATAAAGTATTCACAGTACTAAGGTGTTTTTTATTAGTGGAAAGAGGGATATTTATAGGGTAAAATGATGAATAACATGTATTAGGGGTATTTGCAGTAACCACGAGGTTCTCAGCATGCCTAGCTGACGAAAAGGGATATCTACAATGATCTCAGCATGCCTAGCTGACAGAAAAGGGATATTAGTTCAATTTAAGAAATTACAGCTGATATTCACGAGGAATAGTTTAATTAACTCACTATTTGTATCAGCCCACATGTCAGCTACCAAACCCAACAGTTTTTCATGAGTAATTACCCATTTCAAGTCAATTTACTTATCTCCAAATTTTCAGCAACAATCCCCGATGAAATTGTAACCATAATTATCATTGGATATGATCCTATGAGAATTATGATTAACCATTTAATTGGTGATTATCGCCAATGAGACAGAATAATCAATCAACGTCTCAAAGCTTAGTTATAAGCTAAACTAAATAAATGAACCAATTATCTCAAATTAATTGAAGCTTAGATAATTTGCAAGCTGGATAATGTGGACATATAAATTTCCACAAATCACAAAGGGGTAACTCACACAGAAGAGACCAGAAGATTCTAATATTGTTTAAAGGCCTTGTGAGCTTCAGAATGTTTAGTAATGATGTAAGACAATTGGAAAAAATTGAGGTTAAATTGGTGAAATTCTTTGTGACTATCAACGCAGGAAATCATCCAATAAGTGAGTATATCCCAGGAATTAACAAGTGGCGCTCACCTAAACGCAAGTTCATACATAATATGATCAGCCAACTCAGAATCAAAGCAGATGCTGCCAGACATTTAGCAATACAGAAATTGATACTAG
>JAKSZP010019054.1:0-44158 GCA_022478985.1 Massospora cicadina
TTCCCCATAGTATGATAATCTGGTCCAGATCGCTTCATGCACCCACTCCCTTTCATGATTGGTCAGGAGGTTTTGGAAGGTTACCCACCTTGCTGTTTAGTTGGCATATCTGGTCGGCTCCATTAACAGATAAATTCCCTTATACTTAATCCCGATTTCAAGGAGTTTTTTGCAGTCCAATTTGCCTGGGATTGCTATATTGATATACCCCATTTGGGTACCCAGTGATGGTCAAAGTCCCTTCTGTTAGTGCTTTGTCAAGCTCCTTATAAATTGACATTATCAGGTCAGGCCACTCCTCCTCCACTAGCTGCAGGTGGATTTGAAAAGCATCCTTTAGGTAAGACTTTGGTGCTTGGCAGTCTGTAAAGCCTCCGCTGATTAACTGGTGGATGTATTTGATGTGGCTTCTCACTACATTCCAGGTGTTGTCATCAGTATGCACTGCCGCTGCACTATATGACTTGGCTTTTGCACTAGGTTTGGGCACCTTGGTGGAGGTCTTCCCCTTCAAAATCCAGCTTACTGATTCATTGAGGCTGAATCCCTGATTAAGAAATGCTTCAATTTTTTGGACGCTGATTCCTCGGTGATTGATGCACTTGGCCATTTGCACTCCAATTTTGAGGTTTTGCCACTTGAGGGCATCCATCAGTAAGAAACCCAGTCAGTACACTTGAGGGCGGATTCTGAGCCACACATTGGGCGTAGGTATTTTTGAAGTACCTCCAGTGTAACTGAACTACACTGGCACCAGTACCTTACCATGACACTATTCCAGCCCCCATCTGTAAATATGTATGCCATGGTGCCAGAACCCCCACCTCACTCCATTGGAAGGCTTCAGAGGGGGTGAAACCTTTGGCGGCGTACGGGGAAGCTAGAGTCAGCTCTGGGAAGGATTGTCTCCAATTCTGGATGGTTTTGATGCAGATCCCCACTTTGAGCCATTTGCAGCCCAGGTATGGGGTAGTGACCCCTTTTATTGCCATTTTCACATGTGGTGAAATCTTGTGTTTCATCCATGTTTGGGCTGACTCTGGGGTGAATCCTACTGAGTCCCAGTCTTCAGCTTTAGCAATTGTTGCGACATTGCGCCATATCTTCCACTTTTCAATAGGGAAAGGTCAGCCTTGAAGGATTTCAGGGATCAGTTTCGTCACTCCCAGGTCTGCCCATTCACATACCAGTTCCATACTGGCTCCCGCTCAGAACCAGTATTTCATTTCCATTGGTGTGAATCCATTCGTGGACCAGTTAATGGCCTCTTCTAGCGACCAATCCTGGAAGGGTCCCCACTCCACCACCTTTTCCTTTGTCCAGCCCGCCTTCATCAGGTCTGATGCTGTGGCTGGTGGGATTCAGGTGTATGACCAGTGTAAGGCCTCAGTGGCCTTGAACCTGGCCGTAATCCATAGCAGCGCCTCCTCTGGGGAGAATGTGGTAATATATTATTCCAGTGCAGTATCTATTGGAATGGTATGTCAGGCCCAATTGAGGGCGGTTGAGACATTTGGGAATTGTTTTGCATACTTGTCTAGTTCTGTTGAATTGAGGCCTGAGCTCCCGATGGCTTGAGCAGATCTTGCTGATATACCAGCCTTGTTATATTCCATTGCATTTAGAAGGTCAATGCCAGCATCCATCCAGGCCATCACGTCCACTGGTTACAAGTCTTCTCAAATTGTGGCTTCAATCACCTTATTCTCCACAGGGATTTTCATCCATTCAATGGCGTCTTTAGTATGAACCCGCAACGCCTTGAAGAGTACTGTCATGTCAATCAAGATTTGGGTATTGAGCCAGCGTTTGGCTGCCATGGCAGAAAACTTGTGGTCCCACTAGATAGCCACAATGGCTGGTTTGATGTTTTTGGAGACCCAATGAGTCACCATTGAATACGGGAATTGAAAGGCCTTTCATTGTTTAATTTTTTGAGTGGACATGATGTGGCGTGCTAGCAAGTCTATCTGGATGGGGGTATATTTTACCAGAGCCCTGGTCGCCAACTTGACTGCTGTCAGGGTTTTGGCCCCTTCCAGTAGCACTTTTGATTTTTTGGCCGAATTTTCCTGGGTGTCTGATCCTTCAGATTTGGTCCCCAATATTACTTCATCCCCTATGGGGTTGGTCCCCAATAATTTGTATTGTGCCAGCGATTGATTCTGTGCTACTTTAGCCCCCTCCATCAACTTAAAATTGTTAGGGATTGTCCCTGATGGCCCATTTGGATTCAGTAATCGATTTTTGGTTAAGCTAGCCTCCGCTGTCAACTTGAATTTGTTGGGGATTGCACCCAATGGTTTATTGGGGATCATGCATAATGAGTTGTTCAGTTTGTTGGATCAATTTTGGTCAGGGACCATTCTCCCCCCAACTGGTCTTTTCTGGGACTGGTCCCCAACTTTGTAAGGAGAGTGTCTTTAACTCTCCTGTTTCTAGCGTGGTGGTGCTCGGTGCACAGAGCCAACGCAAGGAAACCATCTGTTAGAATAAAAGTCACTATTGCCCAGCAGAGGATGCTGGAACAATAATAACTCAAGAAAAAGCGAGCAATTATTAAAGTTACAATCCAACCAAAATGACATGGTGCACTAAGGAAGAAATGGTAAACGTACCAGGTTGGAGGGAAACTGGGCGAACCAACGGTGCACTGGGTGAAAGCCTAATTGTATATAAAATATGGTTGTTAAGGTAGCACAAGACCTCCTTGAAGGGGTCCACACACAGGATCATTTGGAATAGCATTTTAATAAAGCGGGAAACCAGGGTAATTTTTATTGGGAAGTCGACCAACAAGGAGTGTTGATCATGGAAACAAAAAATAACAACATTGGGGGATATTGGTTTGCTGCAGTGGGCCCAAGCACTGACCCACCAATAGGCCAACACTACCATCTGAATTGGTCAAATATGCTAAAACTGACTTCACTCAAGTAATCAATTGAAGTTGGATCTGATCCAAACGCGTTTTTTCATAAATGGAACGGGTTTTGAAACCCTGTTCTTCAACTAACCAAATTGAACCATCCACATTAATATGATAGACCATCCATCCTAACACCTGGGCTGATGTAGGGGGTTGGGCATTTGGCAGCTCACTAGTACCAACATGGGCATATTTAGCCTGTACCCAGCGTTGGTCTAGTGTATTTCTGAGGTCAAAGAGGGCCTGTAACTTCACCTTCTGGGCCTCCTAGCGCCCAGCCTTATCCTTGGGGTTGTTCCCCACTATGATGTCATGTGACTATGACATTACCCTCTCCTCTCGACAGGGATCAACCCCCCTCCAGGGGCTTTCACAAGGGAAATTTCTTGTGGGCAGGGGCCAACTTCATGGCAGCAACAGTTGGTTTGGGTTGAGATCCGGCAGCCTGGGGAAACACTTGTGGAAGGCTTCAATCAGATCTTAGGCATGCACACAGTTGCACGCTGGAACCCAACTGTTCTGTCATGTTCACATGACATAATAGTGGGGATCAACCCCAAAGACAAGGCTGGGCGCCTGGAGGCCCATAAGGTGAAGTTGCATGCCCTTCCTGACCTGAAGAAAACCCTGGACCAACTCTGGGTCCAGGTAAAATATGCCCAGGTTGGGACCAGTGGTGCTTTAAACGCCCAGCCCCTGACGGCAGCCCAAGCGTTAAAACGAACTATTTACCAAATTAAGGCAGATGATTCAATTTGCTTAGTTTTAGAACAAGGGTTTGAAACACATTCCTGCTATGAAATAATGCGCTCAGGTCGAATCCATTTTCAGTCAATAACTTGAGTGAAGTCAGTTTCAGCCTATTTTACTAACTTGGATGGAAGTATTGCCCTATTGGCGAGTAGCTGCTTGGCCCACTGCGCATAACCCCAATTTCCTCATCCAAGCTTAAATACACTTTCCTCTTGCCAACATTCCTTATTGGTTATCTTTCTTTTAAAATATCACCCAATTTTTGCACATTTTTTATGTTGTTTCCAGTTAACCTGTGCATGGACCTCTTTGAGAAGGTCTCGCGATATTAACCAGTTGATTGTAACAATGGTAAGACCTTCTTTTGGTGCTCCATTGGGCCACCCAATTTCCCTCCAACCTGTGCCGCCCCCTACTGCTCCCTCCCAGCACCCCGTTGTTTCAGTTGAAGGTTTACCACTGTGGATAACCACTTTCGCGGTTAGCTGCTCCATCTCCAGCACCATCTGTGGGGCACTAGCAGCTGCCCTTATATTGGCTGGTTTCCTGGTGTTGGCCCTGTGCAATCTGCACAGCCACTCTGGGAAACGGAGAGTTACAGATACTTTCCTGACATTAGACAACCAACCACCTTATTTTACATGCACAAACTTTTTCCGTGTGGGTCTTTCTAAAGTGCAACTGGTGTGCACCAGCCAGGGGCCACAACCGTGGTGGGGCTTCCCCCTGCGGACCGTTTTCCTGAACAGTTGGAGCAGTTTGGCGTTATCTTTTCCACCTCCCACTTGAAAGTACTTACCCTTCATGCTCATACTCAGTGGTTTTGGGCGCTTCATGCGTCGGGGGTTGGGTTTCCCCAATTTTCCACCAAAACAAATAAAAACAATAACCCCAGCCCGTTTTCTCTTCTTCACCAAGGTCAGCCAGTGCAGATGGGGTCGTCGATGGAGGGCCTGTGGGTGCTGGCCTTGGATAACGTTATACAACCCATTTTCAAAATGGTCCTCAGGGCGTTCACAGCTCAAAACGCGTTTTATAACGTGCCATCCATATCTACAACCAAACCTTGTATTTGCCCTTAGGTCTCAGATAAGGACTCTATTTCAGTGTATCAAATTGCCCCAGATAACCCACTCTTGACCCCTACCATGATCCGCAGAACACAGGGGGTTGAGAAGGAGTTGCTTTTGAAGTATGGGAATATTTTTGCCCTTGCAGAAGGTATGGGGGGATATGTGGCCTCAGCAGTAAGAGTAGTCAACTATCCCTCTCCATTCTTTGATGGAAAAACATATCTGGTGAAGATAGTTCCAGGGTTTGATGAGTTGTCTGGGAAGGTGTGTGTGATATCTGCCTTAAATAAAGACTACTCGGGATATTTTTTGTTAACCGCCACTCTTGCCTCTCCTTTAGGGAAGATTACAACCACAGTTTTGGTTGACACAGAAGCCACTGAGAATTATATTGACCAAGACTTGGCCAACTACCTGGGTTTGAGTTATTTGCCAGATAGTATGGCTAAGTGCGGTGGGTCTCAGGATATTCCCACGCTGAAGGTGGTGGGGTTAGTGGAGTACCAAGCTGGGGGATTCCAATTTTCTGACCCGTTCAAAGCTATCAAAACCCTTGTATACCCCATGATTCTGGGTGTGGAATTGTGGCAAAAGTTTGATGTCAAAACCAACTTGAAGGACAATACCTTATCCCTAATTGTAAAGAAGAATCATATGTTGGTGTTGCCTTTGTCCAAAGAAAACTATCAGAGCAAGCTGCCCCAGTGGCCCAAGGGCGGTACCCTTAGATTAGCCCCGCTGCTGAAGCCCTTGTCGGAGTTCCCATTGCCCACCTGTGTGGAGGGGTTGGAATCTTCGTTCAATGCAGCTTCTGCCAATGCGCTACCAGATCATTCCAAGTTTGATTGTGAGTTTAGACTCACTGTGGATTTGGTGCGTATCTCTTCTCCCATTTACCCATTGACTGTGCGGGAGGAAGCAGCATTAGATGTGTGGGTCAAGGAGCAGTTAGCCAAAGGAGCTATTTTTCAACGTACCTCCCCTGTATGTTCACCACTTCTCTTTGTAGAGAAGGCCGACGGTACCTTACGCCCATGTGTAGATCATGGGAATCTCAACAATGTCACTGTACCGGACTTGTATCCCATCCCCCTGGACTCTCAGATTGCACGCTATGTGGGGAAGGCGCGAGTTTTCTCCAAGTTTGATTGTCTCAATGCGTTCAATCAAATCCGTATCAAGAAGGGCCAGGAGTAGTTGACCGCGTTCCGCACCAGGAAAGGAATCTTTTAATCCTGGGTGATGCATTTTTGCTTAAAAATGCCCCTGCTATTTTTCAACGTCATATTGATGCGGCCTTGAGGGACCTGCCGGGGGTATGCGCGGTGGCATATATGGATGGTATTTTGGTATTCTCCCCTGAAGTTGAGTCTCATGCAGTCCACCTTAGGCAGGTGGTGGAACATTTGAGGGTTGCCAACCTCACTCTGAAAATAAGCAAATGTGAATTCTTCAAGTCTCAGGTCACCTTCCTGGGCAACGTCGTGTTTGACCAAGGCCACATGATAACTCCAGACAAGGAAAAGGCGATCCATGAGTGGCCCACTCCAACGTCGGTGAAGGAGTTGAGAAGCTTTTGGGAACGTGTACATTTCTTAAGAAGTTCACCCCAAACCTTTCTGAAGTTGCCGCGCCTTTGTATAAGGCGAGTGGGGAAAAAGTACTACAGTGGTCTTCCGTTTTGGAGGACGCCTTCCAAGCAGTAAAGTGTACGTTGCTGTCCACTTCTGTCCTTCGCCATGTTGACCCAGATAAAGAGTTTATTGTAGCTTCAGATGCCTCCAACTTCGCCATAGCAGCAGCCCTTTTACAAGTAGGCGAAGATGAAATAGAGCATCTGGTGGGATATTTTTCAAGGAAGATGTCTTTTCCAGAGTTAAATTACGCCATTTACGACAAGGAGTTATTGGCAGTGGTTGAGGCACTTACTTATTGGCGTCATTACTTTCATGGCTCATCCCAACCCTTCTGAATCCATACAGACCACCGTGCTTTGCTGTACTACCGCGCACCTCATGTCCTAACCCCACGGCAAACCCAGTGGCATGAGGTCCTTGACCAATTTGTGTTTTCTTATGAGTTCACCAAGGGCAAGGAGAATGGGTTGGCGGACGCCTTAAGCCGCAACCCTGCCTAGCTCCTGATCCCAAGGAGGTGGAGATGCACAATACCCAGTTGATGATTCCGCTGGGTCAGATTGCATCCCTGCTTCCCGCTCCCTTGGCCAAGAAGCCAGTGCTCGCTCCTTTAGAAAATGCGGAGGAATATGGTATGTTCAGAAAGGTGGTCCTTCCTCAGCTGTTGTCAGCTGAATATCCTATGGTCCTTGCAAAGAGCGCCTTGAATCAGGAGGATATTGCCAGGGGTTATCATGTGAAGGATGAGATGGTGTGGTTCCAGGGGCGCTTATGGGTTCCTGCTGGACCACCTCGCCTGGAAATCATCTGGGACCATCATGACGGAATCACTGTTTGTCATCCGGGAAAGGAAAAGATTCTTGAGCTTATCCGCCGCATATACAATTGGAAGGGATTAGCCACTCAGGTAGGCAGGTACTGTAAAGAGTTCCTAGTCTGCAACCAAATGAAACTGAATCAGCAGCCTCTCGCGGGGTTGTTGGTACCAGTCCAAAAGGCTGAGGGCCCTTGGACTTCCCTATCAGTTTATTTCGTTGTGAAGTTACCTAATTCTGATGACTATGATGCTATCATGGTGATGGTGGACCGTTTTACAAAGTTTGCCCACTTTATCCCTTGCCAGACCACGGTCACCACAGCGGAGATGGCTAGACTGTTCATTACCCATGTGTTCGCCCTTCATGGGGTCCCCTCAGGAAATAGTTAGTGATCAGGGCCCCCAGTTTACCTCTGTCTTTTGGTAAGAGTTGTGTAAGACTCTGCAAATCCGCCCTTGCCGTTCAACTGCCTATCGCCCCCAATCAGATGGGCAGATGGAACAAGTGAACCAGTGCCTTGAACAGTTCTTGCAGAGTTACACCGCCGCAGATCATTCAGATTGGGTTTCCCATCTCTCTATGGCCCAATTTAGTTATAACAACGCGCAACATGCATCAATCGGTTGTTCCCCTTTCTTTGCCAACTATGGCTTCAATCCCACCTCTAACATGGAGCCTGCTTGTGGGTCCAAGGTGGAAGCGGTGGTGGACTTTATGAAGATGATCAAGAAGGTCCACAAAGGGGTGAGCACGAATTTAGACGCGGCCATGCAGGCTTACAAGGAGAACGCAGGTAGTAAGAGACAGGTTGGACAGGCATACAAAGAAGGAGATCTGGTGATGCTGGATGCAAAAAACATCTCAATCAAGCAGCCAAGCAAGAAGCTGGGACCTAAGAGGATTGGGCCTTACCGCGTTGTTAAGAAGGTGGGCCACGCCTCATACCAGTTGGATCTTCCCCCTCAATTCATATTTTTTCTGTCTTCCATGAGAGCAAGCTTACGTTGTTTGAGGGCCCCCCTCCAGAGATTCCTGAGGCATATCTTGTGGATGGGGCGCTGAAGTGGGAAGTGGAGGAGATTGTTGCCTCGCGTCATGTGAAGAGAAGACTGGAGTACCTGGTGTCATGGAAGGGGTTTGATGCGGCGGAGAACAGTTGGGTTCCTGCGCGGGATTGCGCCCATGCCCAAGAACTGATTGATGCCTTCCACCAGCGTTTTCCCCAAGTTGCCGGATACCAACCCCAACTGACCATCACTGCCATGAAGTTGGCCACCACCTATAAGAACTTTTCCCTGGCGCAAGTCCCTGGAGGGGGTTGAGCCCCATCAGGAGGAGAGGGTAATGTCATGTTCTCTGACATAATAGTGAGGATCAACCCCAAAGCAAGGCTGGGCGCCTGGAGGCCCATAAGGTGAAGTTGCAGGCCCTTCCTGACCTGAAGAAAACCCTGGACCAACTCTGGGTCCAGGTAAAATATGCCCAGGTTGGGACCAGTGGTGCTTTAAACGCCCAGCCCCTGACGGCAGCCCAAGCGTTAAAACGAACTATTTACCAAATTAAGGCAGATGGTTCAGTTTGCTTAGTTTTGGAACAAGGGTTTGAAACCCATTCCTGCTATGAAATAATGCGCTCAGGTCGAATCCATTTTCAGTCAATAACTTGAGTGAAGTCAGTTTCGGCCTATTTTACTAACTTGGATGGAAGTATTGCCCTATTGGCGAGTCGCTGCTTGGGCCCACTGCGCATAACCCCAATTTCCCCGTCCAAGCTTAAATACACTTTTTTTTTTTTAGTACTAGATGGTCCCAAAGCTTAAATACACTTTCCTCTGGCCAACATTCCTTGTTGGTCATCTTTCTATTAAAATATCACCCAATTTTTGCACATTTTTTATGTTATTTCCAGTTAACCTGTGCATGGACCTCTTTGAGAAGGTCTCGCGATATATTAACCAGTTGATTGTAACAATGGCAAGACCTTCTTTTGGTGCTCCGTTGGGCCGCCCAACTTCCCTCCAACCTGTGCCGCCCCCTACTGCTCCCTCCCAGCACCCCGTTGTTTCAGTTGAAGGTTTACCACTGTGGATAACCACTTTCGCGGTTAGCTGCTCCAGCTCCAGCACCATCTGTGGGGCACTAGCAGCTGCCCTTATATCGGCTGGTTTCCTGGTGTTGGCCCTGTGCAATCTGCACCACCACGCTGGGAAACGGAGAGTTACAGATACTTTCCTGACATGTTCTCTGCAGCGTCAAAGCTCTTCCAGGATACCAGGTACTCCAGTTTTCTTTTAACGCGGCGGGAGGCAACTATTTCTTCCACCTCTCACTCTGGCACCCCATTCATGAGATAGGCCTCAGGAGTCTCTGGTGGGGGGCCCTCAAACAACAAAAGTTTGCTCTTATGAAACACAGAGAAGATCTGAAATGAAGGGAGAAGATCTAGCTGGTATGAGGCATGACCCACCTTTCTAAACACGCGGTAGGGGCCAATCCTCTTTGATCCCAGCTTCTTACATGGCTGCTTGATAGGGATGTTATGAGCATCAAGCATCATGAGATCCCTTTCCTTGTACGCAGGACCCACTCGGCGCTTCCCATCAGCATTCTCCTTATACACTAGCATTGCCGCCTCCAAGCTTGTGGAAACCCCCTGGTGGACCTTCTTGATTGTCTTGCCAAAGTCCACAACCGCTTCAACCTTAGACCCTACAGCTGGGCTCCATGTTAAAGGCGGGGTTAAAGCCATGGCTGGCGAAAAAGGGGAACAACTGATCAAAGAATGCAACATGTTGTTTTAACTAAATTGGGCCATAGGAAGGTGAGAAGCCCAATCAGAATGATCCGCGGCGGTGTAACACCGCAGAAACTGCTCCAATCACTGGTTCACTCGTTCAGTCTGCCCATCTGATTGAGGGTGATAGGCAGTCAAATGGCAGGGGAGAATCTGAAGAGTCTTACACAACTCTTCCCAAAAGATGGAGGTAAATTGAGGTCTCCAGTCACTAATAATCTCTTGGGGACCCCATGGAGCGCAAACAAATGCATGACGAAGAGCCTGTCCATCTCAGCCGCGGTTATTGTAGTTCTTCAAGAAATGAAGTGGGCGAACTTTATAAAACGGTCCACCACCACCATGATGGCATCGTAACCATCAGAGGCAGGTAGTTCCACAATGAAATCTACTGATAGGGAAGTCCAGGGCCCTTCAGCTTTCTGGACTGGTACCAACAACCCCGCTAAAGGTTGACAATTTGGCTTCATTTGGTAGCAGATCAAACACTCCTTACAATACCGCCCCACCTGAGCAGGCAAGCCCTTCCAATTGTATGTGCATTGTATTAACTCCAACATCTTTGCCTTCCCAGGATGACCAATGGTGAGTCTATCATGATGGTCCCAGATGATTTCCAGGCGAAGTGTGCCAGCAGGAACACATAGGCGCCCCTGAAACCACATCTCATCCTTCAAGTGATAGCCCCTGGAGAGATCCTCTTGATTACACTCACACTTAGCAAGTCACATAGTATATTTGGCTGCTAACAGCTGAGAAAGGACTACCTTCCTGAACATACTACATTCCTCCGCGTTTTCCAGAGGTGCAAGCGCTGGCCTGTCGGCCAGGGGGGAGGGTAAATGCTGCATAAGTTTAATTGGAGGAATCATCACCTGTGTGTTGTGAACTTCTACCTCCTTGGGATAAGGTGCTAAACCAGGGTTGCGGCTCAAAGCTTCCGCCAAACCCTTATCCTTGCCCTTGGTGAACTCATGCGTGAATGCAAATTGGGACAGGGTCTCACGCCAACGGGTCTGCTGTGGGGTTAGGACATGAGGAGCGCGGTAGTACAGCAAGGCATAGTGGTCTGTACGTACCCAGAAAGGTTGGGATGAGCCATTCAAGTGGTGACGCCAATATGTCAGCGCCCTGACCACTGCTAGTAACTCCTTGTCGTATTTGGTGTAATTCAACTCTGGCAAAGACATTTTCCTTGAAAAATATCCCACTGGATGCACTATCCCATCTTCGCCTACTTGTAACAAGGTGGCCGCTATGGCGAAGTTGGAGACATCAGTACAAATTATGAACTCCTTTGAAGGGTCAACATGGCGAAGAACAGACGTGGACAACAGGGTGCACTTTACTACTTGGAAAGCATCCTCTAAAATGGGGGACCACTGAAGCACCTTGGCACCGCTAGCCTTGTATAAGGGAGCTGCCACCTCAGAAAGGTTGAACATGAATTTCTTGAGGAACGTACACGTCCCCAAAAAGCTCCTCAATTCCTTGACTGAGGTGTGGAAGCCACTCATTAATAGCCTTCTCCTTGTCTGGAGTTATCATGTGTCCTTGGTCAAACATGACTTTTCCCAGAAAAGTGACCCAGGACTTGAAAAGTTCACACTTGCTTATCTTCAGTGTAAGGCTGGCTGCCCTTAACCACTCCACCACTTGCTGAAAGTGTACTGCATGGGAATCCTGATCAGGGGAAAACACCAGGATATCATCCATGTAGGCAACCGCGCATACCCCTAACAAATCCCCCAACGCTGCATCAATGCGGCGTTGAAAGATCGCAGGGCATTTTTAAGCCCAAAGGGCATGACCTGAAACTGGAAAATCCCTTTTCTGGTACAGAAGGCGGTTAACCATTATTGTCCCTTTTTAATCCAAACCTAATTGAACGCATTGAGGCAATCCAGTTTGGAAAAGACCTTAGCCTTCTCCACATAGCGCACAATCTGAGAGTCTGAAGGGATGGGATGGAGATCTGGTACAGTGACATTGTTAAGGTTCCCATAGTTCACACGGGTGTAGAGTACTTTTATAAAGTTGGCAGTACTTAAGAGATACGCTGACGGATTTTGCACAGGGTTCAACCCACTGAGCAATTAGACCAACGATATGATGATTGTTGTCCTCAAAACTACTGAATAAACTTTCAAATAAAGATGGAGCACTCGCTCCCACAAAATTCTTTATTAATATATTTAATACAGCTGATTCTTGCTGTTTCTGCTTTCTCTAAAACTACTAACAACCTCCTTCTCTTGATCATCTTGTCTCGCCTATATTGGAGCGACTTCAGATGCTACTGCTTCTATTGCCTAGTAATTTAATTCGCCACATCTCATTGGTTCTAACAATTCTTTATTTGTTAATTTCCCAATCACCTATTTCAAGACGATTTCCCAACAACCCAATATCGCTCATTTTGAGGCACTCAAATCACTATTACTCATATCAAATCTCAACGGATAACATCTGTTCCACCATAATAACCTAGGGCTTATTGTCCAGTCATATCAGAATCATGACATTACCCCTTCCTTGGCTGGACGATAAGGATCCTATTGCTTATATGCTTGGAGGAATTTTGCATGCACTTGGTTGATGATCTGACCACTAGCGGGGTCTTTGATAGTATATGCATCTATACTGGTCTTCTCAATGACTTCAAATGGCCTGATCCAGATACTGGCCAGCTTGTGTTTCTGGCTGAACCCATGTTGATCATGGAATAGGACCATGTCTTCATCTTTGAACTGTTCTAGGCCACTCCGCAGTACCTGATTGGCAGCCTAGCTTTTGATTCTCTTTGCTAGGCTGAATGAGTACACTTTGGTTTGTAATTTAATAAGCGTATTCATTAGGATGGTCAATTAGGTTTGCGGATCCATACCACCAGTATCCTATACACAGGCATATAGGAGGGCGGGCAGAGTGGGGTGCTGTCTGTAAAGCAATTAGAATGGGCTTTTCCCCATGGCCTAATAATAAAATAATATTATAAGCAAAGATGGCAGTGGACAATAGAGAGCTCCAGTCTGAGGGTCAATCTGCAACTAATTTATGGAGTATGTTCACTAAAGTCCCATTGACCCTCTCCACCATCCCGTTAGATTTGGGGTGGTATGGGGTTGTCAAAACCCCTCGGATGGCCATTAGCTTGTTAAGCTTTGGAAGAATGTGGGAAGCGAAGTTAGTTCTGTTGTCAGTAAGGATGAAATGGGTACAATTGTGTCACTGTATTATACACTCCATAACAAACCTGGCCACCATTAGTGCCCCCAAATCGCGTATTGGTCGCGCCTCAACCCACCAGGTCAAGTGGTCAATTGCTACCAGATATATTTGGACCAGTTTGCCCCTGTTGGTAAGTGACCCACAACATCAATCGAAATGGTGTGCCAGGCAAAGTGTGGCTATTTGATATAAAGTCTTTTGGCGGAACAGCTTTTCCACTTGGCACTGGTGACAGGAGGAGATAGTATCAAGTACATCGAAGTTCATGCTTTACCAGTAATACTGAGGCTATAATAATTCCATGGTCTTATGTACTCCATGTCCAACCGCTTGGTGTGCATTCACAATAATAGTTGAGCATGAGGAAAGTCTTGGGATATTCACGGTAGTGTCCCCTATCCGCTTATACAATTCCCCATTTTTCTGGAATGTATTGGCCCTTATTTCATCCAATACCTTGATGACTGGGGGCAAATCATCATCGTACTTTCCACTAAGCATCTTATTGAACATGATATCACTCAGATCTGCTGTAACTGCAACCGTGGGTAGTCTCAATAAACAATTGGCATTCTTGTCAGGGACTGGAATCTCTGTAACCCAATCTGACATAGCAACTCATGAACTTGCCATGCCTGAACTAAGAGTCCAGTATAACAAGGGAAGGATGCAGATGATAAATATCAAAGTGGTTAATATAGGTCTGTTGGGCCCTAATATGGGTTGTAGAGCCTCAGCTAGACCATACCCTGTTAGGGCCAAGATACCAGTGATAGTGGG
Source organism: Massospora cicadina (assembly GCA_022478985.1). NCBI lineage: Eukaryota > Fungi > Entomophthoromycota > Entomophthoromycetes > Entomophthorales > Entomophthoraceae > Massospora > Massospora cicadina. The sequence continues at coordinate 14,015 of JAKSZP010019054.1, forward strand.
AAATTTTGAAATGGTGTTAGAGGTGATACTTGGTTTTTCAGAGTGATTTAATTGATATATGCTTGATGATAAAGATCCTTGTACTTTACTAAGGATCAAAAGCACATAAATCAAATAAGTATTTAGAAGCATTTTAACTTTATTGACTTCAAGGAATAATTTTAGAAATATTCAGCTTATATTCACTTTTCAGACTAATTAAACTAGCTTTAGGGCTTACTTAATTCTTATCTTGCTTTAGATTCTTTAGGTTTTTCCTGTCTTAGATAACCAAAGCTTAGACTATTAGTCAACTGCCTAGTTTGGTCTACTAAGACCTGGCCCCAGGTGTTCCAATGTTTGATTTATTTCTTTCAATTCGATTTGTCTGACTCATCTGGATCGTTATTTATTTGCTATGTGATTTTGCTATCATCTTTGATCGTTTAAGCTGATTACATATATCATATATTCTATTAATAAGAACTGATATATCAGGGATATCCTTCATGTCAGGCTTTGCCCTGACAATTCTGGTGTTTTGCTCCGGGTGAATGAAGAATTTCAAAATTGTATGCCTGCAATTTAAGAGCCCATCAGGCCAGATGACCTTCTGGCTCTTTAAGATTTTGTAACCAGCGTAGCAAGGCATGATCCATTACAACTTTGAAATTCACCCCATGCAAATACACCTGAAATTGCTTATGGGTGTAGATCGCTGCTAAGCACTCTCACTCAGTCATGGTATAATTGTGTTCATAGCTGTTCAAGCTACAACTGCAATATGCTACGGGATGCTCTTCCCCTTCCTCATCATTTTGGGATAAGACTGCCCCTACAGCGGAAAGGGATGCATCCATCTTAACAATGAACTCTTTTTTGAAATTGGGATAGCATAACACCGGCGCACTGGTTAATGCCATTCAAAGCGTATCAAAAGCGCGTTGCTGACATTCCACCCATTCAAACGTAGTGTCCTTTTTTAATAGCTCAAAGAGTGGGCCCCAATACAGCTGAAATTGGGGATGAAGCTCCGGTAATATCTGATCATTCCCAAAAAGACCTGTATATCCCGCTTGCTATTGGGTGGAGTCATTTTCTGTATAGCTTCCACCTTGGCTGGTTGAGGTCACAGCCCTGTGGCATCAACCATGAACCCCAGATACTCCAGCTGGTCTTTAAAGAAGTGAGATTTCCAGGGTTTGATCTTGATGTTGGCCTCAGCAAGCTGGTGGAATACAGCTTCTAAATGGTTGAGGTGTAAAGAGAAAGTTTGGGAGAATAAATTAATGTTGTCAAGGTATACAAGGACACATGACAGTTTTAGGTCTCCAAGAATAGTATCCATTGCCCGTTGAAATGTAGCTGGGGCATTACACAGCCCTTGTGGCATCTGATCAGTTGGAAAAGACCTTTGGATGTGATTACAGTGCACTTTTCCTGCTCCACTGGTGGCAACTCAATTTGCCAGTAGCCCAAGATAAGGTTCATAGCTGAGAAGAACTGAGCTCCCCCTAGCCAATCCAAAGCATTGTCAATCCGTGGTAAGGGATAGGAGTCCTTTTTTGATGCTGTTGAGCTTTCAGCAGTCTATTAATACGCGGTTGGTGCTGTCCTTCTTTTTTATAATCAGAACAGGCAAATCCCACAGACTCTTGGATAGTTCAAGCATCCCTTGTGCTAATAGCTTGTCAATTTCCTCAGTTACTACTTCTTCTGCCACCCTTGATTGGCGGATTGGCCTTGACCTGATGGGAGTATGATCTCCAGTGTCCAGCCTATGAGCCACCCCCTGCGCACATCCTAAATCATGGTCATTGACAGCAAAAATCCCTTTATATTTTTGAAATAAAGCGATTGCCCTATCCTTCTGTGGTTCCAACATCCCCATTGACTCGTTGCACAATATAACTGCCATTACATTGAGCTGTGGTTTGAAAGACAGACCAAGTGCCTCCAGAGACCCAAATTCATGAACCAAAAGAACCTACTCAATGGGCTTAAGTGTAAATATGCCACTATTTGGTGGCGGCGGATTTGCAGTGGTACCATTTGTAGATTTGCAAGTAAAACTTTGATCTCCCCTTGCCCTGGTAATATAATGCCTGTGGCCACGTGGGGCTCAAACTGTGATTGCTGATATGGCCCAATAACCTCTCCATAGAGTCCATCTGGAATTTCAACCACCAACTCAGTGTTCAATATTACTTGATGCCCAGATGGAATAGATATAGCTCTGGCCGCTCTGAGCAGCAGGCATTTTTATTTGTAAATCTGTTGAGGAAGGGCCCAAGTTTTGCCCTTTAACCAATGGTAACACAAAGGGATCACTCCATCGCTATAAGCTAGAATGATATTCCTCATATGCACCAAATCATTTGGCACTCCATTAGAGGTGATTAAATTGGGATTTGCTAACCCAATATCTCAAAAGTCTTATCCGTCATGTCAATGACAGCCCTATAGTGTTGCAAGAAAGCAGTTCTGATTAGAAGATCGTAATGGTTATTTGGTAACACTATAGCTGGGGCTACCATGACAATAGACCCAAACTGCAGTGGAAGCGCACTGTATGCTCCCTCAGACCTTATTTTCTGCTCCAGCAGTGCCATATACCATCTGGTGTTCCACATCCTATTTTAATGACAACCTGGCCACCAATTTGGTGGAGACTATATTGATGGGGGCACTGGTATCTATGATGGCACGGACTCAGGTCTTAGCTACAACCAGGTTACAGTAAGTACATTTGGAGTAAGACGCATCTCAACTGTTTATAACATGGACATCTAAGGAATCCCTGATCCCAAGGAAACATGCAATCCCCTTACCAATTCTGGGGTATTATTTGGAGGATAGTTTTGACTGGAAGAGTGACGTTTACTGCTTGCAAGGAAGGTGCATTTGAGAAAGGGTCTAACTTTTCAGGGGTTACTTGGTTGAACATTTGGCAAGCATATGGCTCAATCTGCATCTGAGACCCCTCTTCTGCCATAGCCACAGACTGCGTCCGTGTCAAAATATTCGCTCTTCCAACTGGCTGCTGATATAAAACTGACTCATTGTGCAAAGGAACTTCTGCTGAATATTTTAAATTGAGTTCAGGTGGGACGTTTGGGTTTGGTATAGCAGAGATAGAGAGTCCCTTTTCTATTCCGCTCTGACTTTTCCCTGGTTGTACTGGTCTGGCTGTACACAAGAGATTATTTGATTAGGGCACCATCATACCAGATGCCCCTGTTGACTTCATTTGAAACAGCTGACCACATAGAGTCCACGTCCCTGATTAATATGAAACAAGCCACGGCGAGAGTTGGGCTGGAAGTGATCAGAATAAACAGATGTAGAGTGATAGTTGGGCCTGGGACAATAAGCAGGTATGGGGTGGATGTTTAACCACTGAGGGTAACTTGGTGGAATGTGAAATGGACTAGCAGAGTCCCCAAGTAAGATGATTCAGACAGTTATAGCAGAAGGGTTTTGCTCAGTATTAGGTGGAGGGAAGTTGGCTGATATACAGTGTAAAAACTGAACAATTTTAAGCAAAGGTACATCTTCATCCAACAGTGGGGCCATAACGTTATTGTAAAGAGAGTGTCTATAACTCTCCAGTTCCAAGCATGGTGGTGCTCGGTGCACAGGCCCAACGCCAGGGAACTAGCCATTAGTGCCAGAGGGATTAGAGCCCAGCAGAGGGTGCTGGAGAAATAACCGCTGAGGCATAAAATTGCAAATTTTATAATAAAACCCCATATAAGGGCGATGCAGTGCATATATCAGATGGAGTTAGGCGGCCCAGGTTGGAGGGATCCTGGGTGGACAAATGGTGCATGAGGGGAGAGCAGAATGGTACTTGCAATGGCAAGTGTAACGGAACGTGAGACCTCCTCAAAGAGGTTTGCACACAGGAGCGTTCTGAATACCATAAAATAAAAATGACTTTTAAAACGGGGTATAGGTTTATTTGGGAAGTCGACCAACAAGGACTGTTGGTCAGGGAAAACATATTTAAACTCAACTGGGGAAATAGGGTTAATGCCACAGTGGGCCCAAGCACTGACTCACCAATAAGGCGATACTGCCATCTGAGTTAATGGAATAGGCCAAAACTGACTACACTTGAGTGATTAATTGAAGTTGGATTCGACCTGAGCGCGTTATTTCGTAAATAGAATGGGTTTTGAAACCCCATTCCTTGACAAACCAAATTGAACCGTCCACATTCATTTGGTAGATCATTCGTTTTAATGCCTTGCCTGGCATCAGGGGCTGGGCACTTGGCACCCCACTAGTACCAACCTGGGCATATTTTGCCCATACCCAGCGTTGGTCTAGGGTATGCTTCAGGTCTGGGAGGCCCTGCAAGTTCACCTTCTGGGCCTCCTGGCTCCCAGCCTTGTCCTTGGGGTCAGTCCCTACTATGATGTCATGGGACCATGAAAGTTATGTATCTCACAGTATGGCTTTACAGCAGAAGTCATTTCAATGCGTACGTCTGACTCAGATAAAATATCAGCCCCAATTAGCACATGAGCTTCACCATAAATCTCTCAGCAAATGTGGTGAGGGTCTCATTCTGCTGAAATTTGATGGTCATAAAGTTGGCCTTCCGCTGTGACATCTTTGCAGTTCCGCTGAACAACCACAGCACCATCTCTTTAACTTCTTGGTATGTAATGGAGCTGCTGGAAAGATAACAGATGACTTGATCAGCACTTCCAACATCCAAGGAAGAAATTAACAGTTTTAATCTTTGTTGATCTGAAACTCCTTCAGTTGCAATTTCAAATTTCTTAAAAACCCATGAATATTCCATTCACGATCAAATGGGGGGCAGCTTATTACAGCAAACCTCCTGGAGCAGCTCATCTTGTTTTTTAAGCACAGTGTCCAAAGCCAGTTTCAGCTCTGCATAGGCAACTGAACCAAAGTGTTGTGTAGAGTTTTTATCAAAACAACATGAATGCAACATAGTAGGCAACTAAGTTTTCATCATTTTGTTTTAATTGATCAATGCGCCCCCTGTAGTGAGCATTACTGTTATAAAATCGGCGGTATTCAATAGATACACCGGTGGACTTGGCACAGGGTTTGACCCACTGAGCAATCAAGAACAACAATATGATGATCGTTGCCCTTGAAACAACAGAATAAACTGTTCAAATAAATATGGAGCACTTGCTCCCACAACCTCTTTTATTTAATATACTTAATATTGCAGATTCTTCCTATTCTGCTTTCTTCAACTTACTGAACAACAACCTCCTCCTGATCATCTCATCTCATCTATATTGTAGTGACTTCATATGCTACCGTTTCTATAGCTTAGTAATTTAGTTCGCCAATCTCATTGGTTCCGTCACTTCTTTATTTGTTAATTTCACAATTGTCTAATCTGAGACGATTTCCCAACAACCTAATATCGCCTCATTTTGAGGCACTTGAATTACCATTACCCATATCAAATCTCGACAGATTCCATCCATTCCACCATAATAACCTAGGGCTTATCATCCAGTCATATTGGAATCACGACATTCATGGTCTTCCTCACCCTCAGTGTGGAGATCCACCCAATTTACTTTATTAGGCTAGTCCTCTTTTGGGGTATGCTACTTGGTCTTGGATGTAATTAGTGAACAGTATTGAGTGAAATTCCCAGGTTGGTGAAACTTACAGCACTTATACTCTCAATGTGACAAGTGTTCAAGTGGTTTGTTGCTCTTCTCCTTGAGCTTCTCAACATTGTTATTGGCGACATAAACAGCCTTATTAACTCGTTTAGGGGGTAGTGTAGGTGCCATTGATCTAAATAGTGATTGACAAGTCCCTTATACATCAATTAGTGCCTCTTTGATTGCTTTAAGGGACAGAGCACTATTGACCACCAAGGTCATGTGCATCTTCAAATTAGGATGCATCTCCAGGGAGTTTAACAAAATGGTTAGCGGTGGGCAAATCCATCGTTCTTGTTGTCCATAGATGATGTGCCCAAGGTAGAAACGAGAAGCGTAATTTGTAACCAACTTTTTAGCCATTTTCATAAACAGGACCTCTTGCTTCATATTCTGGACATCCTGTTCACTGCTGAGCTCAGAGAGTAAGATGCTCTTGACTTTGAACCAAAATAATCCAGGTCTCAAAATCATGCTGAGGGTCTCCTGAGCCTCAAAGCTCATGCATCCTGCACGTGGCAAGCCTTCTGGTGATCACCAGTGCCATCTATGCTATTTCCGTACGTTTGGAGGAAACCAGCAATTGTCACATCTCCTGGTACGTGTATGGTCTTTAACTATGATTTAAAGTTTGGATTCTTCTCAATAGGATCAGCGTGCATCATAGTTAGCTAAGTAAAAATTCTTACCAGTTGTTGTGCACATTTTTAGAAAGTCCACGCAGGTGCCTCCATTCAAGTTATGGGTTTAGTAAATGTAAACTCTGGTGCATAGTGCATTGGTGTCTTCAAATCTCCAATACTCTTGTCCGTTCAATTAGCATGGTGTTGTGATGTTCCAAACACTCTCCATACTCCTTAAGAGCAGTAACACTTTTGACATTCTTTTTCTCAAGGAATATAAGTTTCTCCTTGATGTTCTTAAGAGTAAGTTCCAGTTTAATAATTAGTGGGAGTCCTCTCACTACAGGTAGTGAGAAAATTCTAGCTCTTTTAAACGGTCTCCTTGACACGTTCAAGATCATTATGCAAATAGTACACTTCAAATTCCAGAGTACAGACTCTATATGACTGTATCCTCCTCCCTCACCAGGAGTTCAGAGGAATCGTCTCCGCCCTCTTCATGATACACCTCTATATCCATATCATCAGTTTGCTCAGAAGAACTATTGTATTCACTAGGGCCTTATAATGCCACCCCTGTAGTGAGCACCAAAGTCAGTGCGCCAATCTCAGCTCACTTAACTTTAGAGGCTGAATTGCTGCTCGGGGTATCTACTCTGCACAGATTAAGCACTAGACAACCTTCACTAACATTACAACAGCTTTCTTTAAGAAAACTCTCCTTATATGCTATATGTTGAATTATGGTCTTCTTCAGATGGCTGGTTCTTCTTCTGCGGTATGGTGGAGTTTTGAGCATCTATTGTATGAAGACAATAGACCAGATGATGACTATAGTTCAAGATATAACTCCTTGGTAATAGCACTTCAAAGTTGTATTCTCCTGTTGTTACTTGGACGATGGCATGCTGCCCTGATCTTACTGATCCCAGGTAAATTTTTGACTAATACAAAATAAAGTATTAAACACAAAAAGCTTACAAGTTAAACTATAAAGTAGTGGCAATAGTTGATTTTTATTTATTAGTATCAACTTGAAGATAATTTATAGGGTTCAATGTTCACCACATCTTACCCATGACGTCTCGTTTTTTATGGCACTTGGCCAGAGGAACACATAAAATGTTCATTTGAGGGTCTACAAATACTTTGACTCAGGGCATCTTGCACGGCCTCAGGGTCAGTGTAAATAATGTCAATATTCTCAAGATGGCGTTTCAGTTGCATTTACAATTAGCTGAACCAATTCTCTTTCACAAGCAATTGGCAGCACATACCAAGGCGAGTTGTACCACTAATTAGTAATTACTTTGATCAAAAACTTGACCAACATTAAAAACTAATTTTGACATAGACCAACAAAGCCCAAGTGCCTGAGTCATTAAGTCAAAACTTAAAGTTAAGTCCAACCTAACCAACAAAGTCCTCGAGCCCATGTCATCATAGTCAAATATTATTAAGTGAAATTGCTAGGCCGCAGATCTCAAGCTTTACATAATCTTAGGATATTCCTGATCCATAATCACTGATATCTGATATGATCCATAATGAATTAAGCATGTCAACATTATTATGTCCCTATCAAATATCTGAAGATTAAGTCCAGTCAATTACTCAACACCTCCCCTGCCTTGACTGAATATAAGCAGCGGGTACCCTTCTTCCTGGGCTACAATGTCTAACTTTTTGCATTCATCAAAATATGAATGTTATCTTGATAGCCTTTCCGCCTCAGACAGATGAGTCTTCCTAAGACTAAGCAAATCCATGCAGCACGCTATGGTCAACTTGGGCGTGTTGCCCATGATTACTCAAGCTGTATTGACCAGCTACACTTTCATGGTACTAGATAGTTCAGCTTCACATCCTGCTTCAATAACACAAATCAATGAACCCAAACAAGCCCCCATGGCTTCAAGTACTATCTGTCAAACATCACAATGGGTCAAGCGGGATCCCCTTTCAACTTATTCTTTATCTCTTCAGCCTTCTGAAGCCATTCAGTCCCAAGAAACCCTTATCTGACATCAATTTGCTTTGGATGTGGATCTCTTTCCAGACTTCTTGTTTTCCCTTTTTAGCATCTTCACTTATAAGAATCCTGCTTCCTCTTTACATGAAGGCAGTGTGGCTTCATTGGGTCTTGAGCTCAATTTGATGTCAGAGCTTGTAAATGCCTACTTGTCATCTGCACTTGCTACTGGTCCTGAGGTTACCGCATACAATATTTTTGAGGCCAACCAGGCACTTATTTTCACTAACTTGGTTGCTAGGCTTTGGTGCAAACCCGCTTTGGTACATAGCAATTTTTATGTCTTGTTGGGCCTCAAGACTTGGATTTCAAAGGATTGGCGCATCCTGGTGCTATACCAAGCCCTTTGCAAAAGCTTGGTGAAAGAGCTTCCTGAGAAGTATGTCCCCCAGATGGCGCTTTTGGGTGCTTGCATTCACTTCCCTCCTTCCTCACTCCCCACTGATACCATGCCTGACATGCGCAGGGTATTAGATGAGGCCCATTTGCAAATGTTTTGTGCAAAAGTGTTCCTCCCCCAGTTTACCCCTGCCTTGAGAGCCTTCTTGCCAATTGTATCTTCCTTTATGTGGCATTTACTCCTGAGTTAAACTTTTCTTTCCTATTCTAGAGTACCTTCCAGTGGTCTTTCCCTTTAGTTCAATGGCCTTTCCTAAGCTGATAGGGCCAGCATGCCTGGTGCCAAGCTTTTTTGGGTTTGGCACATCTCTGACAGGGTCTAGATAGTCAGGACTTGTATGAGATTTGCATCTCTCTGATTCTGCTACAGTATTCTCCAGTTTGATCAAACTCTCCTCCCCCTACCAAAGAAGGGGTACCTAGTTCCAATGCCAGCAAGGCATCAAATTTATAAATTAAACTCTAAGGTTTTCAATTATTTTTTCTTCTTTTTATTATTTTTATTATTATTAAATATTTATATTTATTATAATTATTCATTTTTTTTATTTTTTTATTTTACTTTTTTTCTTTCTTCTTTTTGTATTATTATTCTTTATGATATGGATGAAGAAACTTAGCATGTATTTGATTCACAACCCAGTCACCTTGATTCTTAATGGTATATATGTCTTCAGACGATTTCTTCAATATAATAAATGGACCTTTCCAAAAAGAGGCTAGCTTGTGTGTGAAGCCTGCGCTATAAGTGTCACAATATACTACTAAATCTCCTTCCTTGAACTTAGTCACCATAGCTCATTTAGCATCGTCATAACTCTCCTAAATAGTTTTTCAACTAATCATGTTTTGATAGGCTTCAAATTGCAACTTAATTAGGGTCTTCGCTAGTTTCTCAACATACTTATTTGGGTTAATTGCATTGGTTGAACTGAGTACTGAATATAATAATGGATGTCAGAATCCAGCAAAGGTTATGCTCACCGGTGCTATGTGCCACTGGATCCCACAATGGATAATTTAAAATAAATAATAAAATCTTAAGAAAACTAGGTTTCTACTCAAGTTTAAAGTTTTTTATGTTTTTTATTGTTTAAGTGGGGCAAAACCAAAAAAGGTCCTTTCCTTGATACTAGTATTCCTATTTAAACTAGTTCAAATTTCGAGACCATGGGTTTTTGAGGCTAAAGTATATAAAGCTGAGTCATCCAAATTAAAGAATATAGGTTTTTGGCCTATCAGATTAAGGATAAAATTTTTGAGGCAAAACTGACCCATGTGGTAATGATTTGATGAATTATATCCAATCACCAGCGAGTAAAATCTTCTCACCTCAGCATGGTCAGACTTGTGTGGTAATGATTGGTTAATTTGCACCCTATCATCGTTGAGTAATATCTTCTCACCTCAGAGGTGATCAGACCCATGTGGTAATGAACACCTCAATTTGGCTGAGAAGTCGTAGCAATCCTATTATTGGTTTTTACCTTATTTAGCCAATTTTGGTTATAAACCATATTTTCCCTGATAGTTAGGATTCCACCAAGATTCCGCCAAGGTCTTTTTGCCATTAATACTCATATCATCTATAGCTACAATATTATTCAAAGTGTGGACTCCAACATTCTTTTTCTAAAGTTGAGAAGTAGAATGTCCAACATTGTCCCCTCGAGAATGTTGGGAGGAGTGTAGGAGTGTAAGAAACGGCCATGTACCCAGTTTATGGTAACTCCCGTGGCTAATGATTTGATGGAGTATTCATTGCCTCTTTTGTAGCTGATAGAGAAAGGTCCCTCCCAAATCGAACCAAGCTTACCACTTCTTGGGGTGATTCAGTTATGGTAGTATAACACCTTATCAGCCACTTGAAATGTAGGAAGAGGGTTGCGGAGCTCATTGGCAGCCTGCCCTTCCTTAGTCACTGTTTTTGCTAAGTTGTCATAGCTTCAGCTTGGAGTTGAATAATTTGGTTAGCTAGCCTTCACATGGCTTTCTCAGGCTCCTGTCTTCTAGAAAAAACATCCTTAGCCAGAAGAGCAGGTATGCTTGGTTCCCTGCCATACAAAACTGGGAAAGAGGACATTTTCAGAATCCGGTGATAACTAATCTGGTAGGCCATAAGGGCACTGGGTAAGAATTGATCTCAGTGAAGTGGATTGGAAGAGGCCATTTTGTGGAGGATGGAAACTAAGGTTCCATTGGCTCTTTCCACTGCCCCATTTGGTAGATGGATTATACAGAGCTGAAAAGAGTTGTTGGGCTCCTATGGAGGTAGCCAGGAGTTTGACTACTCTGGAGGTAAAATTCTTGCCATTATCACAGAGTAGTACTTGGGGACAGCCATGCCAAGCGAAAATGTGTTGATGTATAAGAGTAGCAGTTGCCTTGGCTGTTTGGGCAGGAAGCGCCACAGCTTCAACCCACTTACTGAAGTGGTCGATGGCTACTAAGATAAACCGGTTGCCACTGGTAGACTGTGGAAGGGGACCTACAACATCTAAACTAATGGTGTGAAAAGGTTGTTGTGGGGTAGTTGGTTGGTACTGGTATCTAGTCTTGAACTGGATTGTTTCTTGCACGTAAGACAGGCTTCCAAGACATCAACTATAGCTTCCATCATTCCATCCCAATAGTATTGATCCTTAAGCCACTAATAAGTTTTCTTAGCCCCTCCATGGCCTATAATCGAGTGAGCTTTGAGGATGGCAGGTACACGTTCTGAGGGCCGGAGGTAAGGCAACCACTTCGCCCCCACCTGCTTATACAACTTCCCGTTTTCCACTTTGGTGTTGCGCGAGTGGCGGGCTAACATCTTCTGAACTGGATTATCTTCATCCTCCCATTCATTGGGAGTCATTATTAGATCATGCAACCTTTCAGCCTCACTATTATCCAAGTGGAGGATTGGCAGACGAGACAACCCATCCACATTTATATGACGAGTTCTGGCACAATGTTCAATTTGCATATCATAAGGCTGGAGCTTTAGAGCCCAGCGAGCTAACCGCCCAGTAGGGTCCTTCATATTTTGTATCCACTTCAATGAAGCGTGGTCAGTAACTACAGTAAAGGTGGCTCCATAGAGGAAAGGGAGGTAGTGCTTTACAGTTAACAGAACATCCAGGCACTGCTTTTTGGTTACACTGTAGTTACGTTCAGGCTTTGAAAGCATCTTACTGAAATATAATACCAGATTATAAATAGCATTTTCATCTAATTGACCTAAGATGGCCCCAACGGCGTAGTCCGAGGCATCTGCGAACAGGAGAAAGGGTTTTTTGTGATTGGGGTGCCATAGGATAGGGCGTCATTATAGTAGCTGCTTCAGGGTCTCAAAAGCGGCTTTTTGTTCAGCGCCCCATTGGAAGGGGATATTCTTCTTCAGTAAGCGAACAAGGGGCTCACTGAGTTGTGAGAACTTAGGGATGAACTGATGGTAATACCCCATCATCCCTAGAAACACCTGTATATCCCGCAAATTCTTAGGGGGAGGCATATTTGCAATGGCTTTAACCTTGTTCTGTAGTAGTTGGATTCCCTTTTGCGAAATGGTGTGACCAAGGAAATCCAATTTTCGCTGAAAGAAGGTGCACTTTGAAGGTTTCAACTTGATATTTGACTTACGTAGCCTTCCAAACACCTCCTTCAAGTGATCCAGGCGGTCGTTGAAGGTTTTTGAGAACACAGTAATATCGTCAAGATAAACGATAACGCAGGTTAGCTTTAAGTCTTGCAAGATGTGATCTATCACATGCTGGAAAGAGGCAGGTGCATTGCACAACCCTTGGGGTAATCGCGTGGGTTGGAAAAGAACTTCACTGCATATCAAAGCGCATTTCTCCTGGTCCTGTGGAGAAAGGTCCATTTGCCAATAACCACTGGCCAAGTCCATGGCAGAGAAAAAGTTTGAGCCAGATAGTTGGTCCAGGGCATCATTGATGCAAGGGATAGGATAGCTATCCTTCTTTGTGAGGTTATTTAGCTTGCGGTAGTCCATGACTACCCGGTGACCTCCATCTTTCTTCTTAATTAACAACAGTGGGGAAGACCAAGGGCTTTGAGAGGGAACAAGTAACCCCGCATCCAGTAACTGTGTGAGTTCCATCCTCATATGCTGTTCCTCCACCTTTGACTTGTGATATGGTTTTGACCAAATGGGATGGGCATTGCCCACATCAATGGAGTGGCACCAGCCCTTCATATGGCCATAGTCGTGAGCTGACTTGGAGAATATGTCGCTATAGTCATCAAGGAGATTATGAACTTTCTCTAGCTCAGTTGGGGTTAACTCATTCGAGATATAGACGTTTGGTAATGTACACACCAGGTTGTCCGTTGGCAGGTCCAAATCTGCCATTGAGCCGATGGAGTGGATCTGTTCAACATCCTCCACAGGGATTAAAATCCTCGGCCAACCTCTTGGTGTTTCCATATGAACATGTCCTTAGCGGTGAGATTTCCCAACAGGAGAGTAATAGGTCGCTGATAGGCGGGGTCTAGTAGCCCAGGTAATACACGAGGCTCTAAAGGACTAAGACCCTCAACACTTATGAGGTGCAACAAACATTGGCGTGGGATTTGGAGCATGATTTTCGTGTCAACCACTTGTTGTTCACCCAGCTTAATCACCACCTCATCTGCCGCATAAAATAGAATACCATTTCTAGCCTCCACTGAATTGGGAAATATCTTAGTGTTGCGCCCAGAGGTGACATAATGTAAAGGCAAAGCGGATAAGGGGTATTCAACCAGGCAGGTGTAGTCATTCTTGAGGAGTTCTTTGTTGAATAAGACTAACGGAACTTTGTAGTTCATTAAAGATAGGAACCCTTGCTTCATGTTAATGATGCCTTCATACTCAATCATAAACTGAGTACCTATGAGCATATCATAGGAGTTATTATCTAAGGCCACAGCGGGGGCCAATAGGATAAGCTTCACAATGCGAATGGGAAGAGAGGAGTAAGCGCCAAGGGCGCGGGTATTGTTTGGGCTCGCAGTTCCAAACTCCTTGGCATAATCCAGGTCAGGCATCAGTTTAATCTTTTTCATCAGCCAATATGAGATTACATTCACTGGGGAACCTGTATCCAGGATAGCCATCACCCAGACTTTGTGAACAACTACTTCAACCTTGGTAAGTGTGCTTCCAAAGTTGGTTGACAGCGCTAAGACCTCCTTGAGATAAAAAAGTGGAGGTTGATTTGCGGGCGGTCTCAGGGTGAGTCTCCAGAATAAACTACATGGTATGCCCTCTCTGTAAAGGGAGAATTAAGCTCGATAGGAGCTGATCAGCGTCGCTGGCTGTGTCAATAGTTTCCATACAACCTATAACTTGGTGGAGGTAAGTATCCTTTGGTATGGTAGTTTCATCTACTCCTTTGTCGTTTAGGCGATCAGGGACCTCCACTTCCGCGGGAGCTCCCAATAAGTAGTACCCAACATCATCGTAGCCCCCCTCAGAGTCAGCCTCAGCGGTATTCTCAACCATGGGCAAGGTTGCAATTGAAGTGGGGAAGACAGCCACGAGAGGTGGGGTAATTAGCTTTTCTTTAACCGGCATTTTTACAACCCCAGTAGTTTTGGAGGATATACCCTTAGGGCGCGCACCTATTGACTGAGCTGAAGGGGAAACCACAGTAGGGATCTCCGCTTTGCATGAATGAGGAATGTCCATTTTAAGTCGCACTGAAGCAGCAGGTTTGCAGGGAGAATAGGCACAGATGGCCTCACTTCCAACGGTTCAATAGGCCGCAGCTCACCTAAAGGAATATGGGCGACGTCTAAAAAAGCCTCTTTTATATCACGAAAAGTTGTAAAGTGGCGTTTCACTGATATGATATGCTTGGTGAGAGAGGGTTGTGAAGCTAACCTGTTAATATGGTGGCAATAGCGTCATCCAGGGTAAGCAGGTTAGACGTAGCCAGCCTTTGAGCAGTGAGATAGAACCGCTCAGCAAAACTAAAGAGGGTTTCACCCTCATACATGGTAAGGCGCATGAAAGCCTGTTTTTCCCTGTATAAACTCTGCTTGGATCCAAATTCAGCCAAGAGGGCCTTCTTAACATCTGTCTAGGTGTGCTGAGGATCCAGTTGAGGAACGATCAACTCTTGGGCTTTGCGGCTTAAACAAGGAAGAATATACTGAAATTTATGTTTATCAGTGGCGCCATCCATTGCAGCTTCATAAACGTACAAAAAGGAAGCAATGCTCCCTTCACCTGGGGTGTATCTGTCCTTTATAGGTAATTTGAACAGCCGTTGCTCTATCTTTTTGAGATGGGAGAAAGAGCTGGCTAGTTGCTTCTCAAGAGCAACTAATTGTGATTCAGTTAAAGAAGATCCAGAAGAGCTGCTCATGTTTACAGTCTCCATGTTAATAACCACAGTTTAGTGTACAGGCGCCCCCTATAGTGAGCACCAAATTGTTGGAATCTAGCAAAGGTTATGCTTGCTGGTGCTATGTGCCGCTGGATCCCACAATGATAATTTAAAATAAATAATAAAATCTTAAGAAAACTAGGTTTTTACTCAAGTTTAAAGTTTTTTATGTTTTTTATTGTTTAAGTGGGGCAAACCCAAAAAAAGGTCCTTTCCTTGATACTAGTATTTCCTATTTAAACTAGTTCAAATTTCGAGGCTATGGATTTTTGAGGCTAAAGTATATAAAGCTGAGTCATCCAAATTAGGGAATATAGGTTTTTGGCCTATCAGATTGAAGATAAAATTTTTGAGGCAAAACTGACCCATGTGGTAATGATTTGATAAATTGTATCCAATCACCAGTGAGTAAAATCTTCTCACCTCAGCAGTGGGCAGACTTGTGTGGTAATGATTGGTTAATTTGCACCCTATCATCATTGAGTAAAATCTTCTCACCTCAGCATGGTCAGACTTGTGTGGTAATGATTGGTTAATTTGCACCCTATCATCATCGAGTAATATCTTCTCACCTCGGAGGTGATCAGACCTGTGTGGTAACAAACACCTCAAATTTGGCTGGGAAGTCAGAGCAATCCTATTATTGGTTCTTACCTTATTTAGCCAATTTTGGTTATAAACCATATTTTCCCGATAGTTAGGATTCCACCAAGATTCCACCAAGGTCTTTTTGCTGTTAATACTCATATCATTGATAACTACAATATTATTCAAAGTGCAGACTCCAACATTTTTTTCTGAAGTTGAGAAGGAGAATGTCCAACAATGGAGGCAGAGTGGGCTGTCTACCATACAGAAGTTGAAATGGAGAGTGGCCTGTGCTGCTGTGGTGTCCAATATTGTATGCAAACATGGTAGCACTAATTGAAGTTGCCCATTGCAAAGGCGCCAAGACTGCATAATTGTGTAAAATGCTGACTAAAGTGCCATTCACTCGCTCTATCATACCATTAGTCTCAGGATGGTATGGTGTTGACAACACTCCTTTGTAGACATCAACTCATTTAACCGTTGTATCATTTAGGCAGTAAAATTTTGCCATTGTCCATCAAGATCTTCTGGGGGCATCCATGCTTATAAATAATATTATCCATAATGAACTTGGCAGTAGTTAGAGCCCTGACTTCTTAAATTGTTTTGCTTCCACCCATTTCATCAGATGGTCAATAGCAACATTTATGTATTGTTTTCTAGACTACTCACAGGCAAAGGGCCAATTACTTCAATCAACACAGTATGCCAGGCCCAGTCAGGTTTGATCAAACAATATTTCACATCTGACTTCATAGGTTTTGCAATTTTGGTATGAATGACATTTATCAAGCACATCTTAGATATCAAATTGCATGAAATCCTAATAGTAACTGGATTGAGTTTAATTCTAGTGTCTTGGTCATTCCCCATGTCTGATGGCCTTGTGTGCTTGTGTAATAATCTCCATTTGGTTAGAAGATTTTGGAAAAATTTGATGTTGCCCTTCAGGATTAAGCTTGTATAAAACTCCATTTCAATATTCAGTGTCAATAAATGCTTTTTCAGTCGCTTTTTGAAATTCAGGTGGCTCATCTCCATACTTTTGGATAATCATTTTTTCATGAAGCTCATTGGCCAAACTGCTCAGGACAGCTACAATAGGAAGTCGTGATAGTCTGTCTGCATTTTGATGGGCCGCTCCAGCTCTATGAATAATATTATAATCTTATGCTTGTAATTTCAGGGCCCAGCGGGCTAATCATCCTTCAGGTTCCTTGAGATTGTGGAGCCATCATAATGAGCTGTGATCCGTCACTACTTGAAACTTGGTGCATAAATGTAAGCCCAAAATTGCTTACAAGCATAAATGACAGACAAACGTTCTCTTTCAGTCACCATATAATTACGCTCATGCTTATTCAGCATTCTGCTGCAATAAGTGATTGGATGCTCCTCGCCATCATCCCCAATCTGAGATAGCATAACAATTGCAGTCAATGAGGCGTCAGTTTGTATGATAAAAGGCTTGCTGAAATCTGGATATTGGAGGATAGGCGCTGAGCTCATTTTGTTTTTCAAATCCTCAAAGGCTTGTTGGCACTCCTCTGCCCAGCAAAAACTAACTCCTCCTTGTAGTAAGTGGAATAGGGGCTCAGCAATCTTTGTGAACTTTTCCATAAATCTTTGATAGTATCCTACCATGCCTAAGAACACTTGAACATCTCTCATACTCATCAGAGGTTGCATTTTGTTAATCACCTTCATTTTTGAGGCTGAGGCCGCAAGCCCTTGGAATCAATGATGAACCTAAGGTATTCCAATTGTTCTTTAAGGAAATTGACATTTTCTAGGTTTTATCTTCATATTGGCCTTCAACAGCTATTAAAACACTTGTTCAAGGTGCTACAGATGTTTGGAAAACATTTGTGAAAATACATTGATGTCATCCAGGTACACCAGTATGCAGGATAATTTAAGGTCCTAAAAATTGTGTCCTTTGCATGCTGAAAGGTTGCTGGCACGTTACACAGCCCCTGTGTCATGCGTGCCAGTTGGAAAAGCCCTTGAGCAGCAATCATCACACAATTTTCCTGCTCCTCTTGAGGCAGTTCAATTTTCCAATATCCTGAGATGAGGTCCATTGCATTAAAATACTTCGCCCCTCCCAGACGGTCCAGAGAATCATTAATTCTGAGCAATGGATATGAAACTTTTTTTGTAATAGCATTGAGGCGTTGATAATCAATCATAACTCGATTGCTGCCATCTTTTTCTTTACAATTAAAACTGGGATGGCCCATGGGCTTTTGAAGGGCACTATCATTCCACTTTTCAGCAACTTGTCTATCTCTTCTCTGACTATTTCGTCACTAGCCCTGGGACGCCAGATTGGCCTCATTCTAATAGGCATATGGTCCCTGGTATCAACAAAATGCTGTACTCCTTTTGCACAACCTAAAACTTGGTCATCTTTGGCAAAAATTTCGAATTATCATTCAAACAACCCTAGTGCTTTATCCTTCTGTTGTTCTGATAATCCAGTAAATGATTCTCAAGAAATTACAATATGTGCCCTCAGGGTTTCAGTCAGTAAGCCAAACTTGGATAAGTCACCAAATTTGACAGCTGATTTTAACTCATCCCTCAGAAATAGATACACAAATGTGACTACTTGATATTTCTTGACCTTAATATTTCAGCTGGTCAAATTTGCTAGTAGTACATCAATCTCCCCATGCCCTGGTATAAGTATTCCAGGCGCCACACTAGGTTCCATTTGAGGGTGATGCCATGGGGATAAAACCTCCCCATATATTCCTTCTAGAATATCCAGCGTGGTCCCAGTCCTCATAACCAGTTGATGGCCTGGAGCTATTGTTGCATCCTTATTCACATGTAGAGGTAATCCTTGATTTTCGTTTATGGCGGTTGGAATGGGGCAGCTTCAATTTCCCCGCTGAATATATCCTACTGGTATTATCCCATCGGCATAAGATATATTGATAAAACCTCCATGACGGCTTGTGGGCTTTGTATAGTTGTGAGAGTAATGAGTTGGAAGTGATTGGCCCAACATCGTCAAGACGTTTTTTAAAATTGCATGAGATCCCATAGGTCCTTAAAAAACTAGTTCCAATTAATATGTTATAATTGGCGTTTGGAAGCACTATAGTGGATGTAGCTACTAACAAAGCTCCAAATCTCAGTGGCAAAGCGCTGTAAGCTCCTTTATTCTTAGTGCTGTTAAGGCCTGCAGTCCCATATTCTTGATGATGGTCAATGTCTGGAGCTATTTTTAATTTCTTTACCAACTTCATGGAAACAATGTTTACAGGTGCTCCACTATCAACAATAGCTATAACTCTGATTTTGTTGACCAGAATGCCCATCTAATTGCACTCAGATTAGTAAGAATCAATAGAGTTTACTAAATGAATATGGGAATAATCTAGGGAGTTAAGAGTGTGCTTCAAATTATCTCCAATACTGGGACATTCATTGATGAATGTGTCAATTGGCATGGTTGTATTCACCCCTTTCAAGCTTGGGGTATCTGCTGCATTGCTCGGCCCTTTGGCTGGAATATTCTCAAGTATTCGTTGCACATAGGTTTTAGCAACTACTTCAGAGGCTTCAGGTATGACAACCTTACTCTGGGAGTGAGTTACCACATGTACGTTCAAATAATCTTAATTTGATACTAAAATGGAATTTCCTTTATTGTTAAACAAGGCCCCATGGCCAACATTTTCTTGTCAATCAGGTGGAACTGGTGTCTTAGGCACAATAAAGCATCCCGCATCTATTGTGCTTGTTCTTTTCCCTCCTCCTGCATGGTATCAGAAAGGACTACAATGACATTTTGCTGACCATATTGGGAAGCAAAGTGATCTTTACAATTGCAATTAAAGCAAGTAATCTCACTCATTGGCTGTGATGCTCTTGTATTTGAGTTTCGCTCATTTTTTACAGGCGGATTACTGTCAATCCTCTTATTGGTTTTGAAGGGCTTTCCAGCAAAGCAGCAGGTCCTGATCTGTACCCAGTATTAGGAGGGCCATAATTTTTTGCGCATCTTCACAAATAATCAAGCAATTCATATGTTGCAAGGCTTTTCACAAAAGCAGGCAATAAAGTTTGACAAATTTGGGTAAGGTTCTACTGCATGTTCTAGTGCAATCTTAGCATCAAAATCAACCATAGCCTTTGCGCCTAGGAGAACTTTGAGCTTTGCAATAGAATCAATCCAAAAATTTGTTAATTGCTTCATCTTTCTTAAAGTGAATGTTCATAAACTTAGATTTTCTGGTTGACATTCTTTCTGGACCTCCAAATTCATGAATCACAGCCTCTTTGACTTTTGGCGTAGTTTGGGTTTTTGTCAATGTGAGGCATAATCAACTAAATGCTCCACTGATCCAAGCAGTTGATCATAGTGGGTGCTTTTTATGGATACTGGCCCCATACATGGCCATTTCAAAGCGTTTGACAAATGTGGTTAAACTTCTGTTCTTGTCAAAAGCAGGCAGCTTTGCTGGTTTGTAACTATCACTTCCCCGTTAATGTTTATCACGATTACTTTTTTGTTGACTTGAGCCAGGTGTACTAGGGCGCTGAGGCATTGTATCCCGGTTTGAGGTGTTAGGGTTGTCCAAAGCAACCATATTGCTAGGCATTTGTTGACGTGGCCCAGCGTCCATTTCAGAAGCTATTTCTGAGGCTTTGTTCTCATAATGTTCAGAAGAGTTTCCAGTCAAGTGGTTTGTAGCACATTGACAATGCCCATCATCCAGAGCTCAAATCTGATTATTGATTTTGTTTTCTCAATTGACACAATTTTGGTTTTTTAACTTTAATTTTTCAAATTCCTCATTCAAGATAGTAGTTTGTAGTTTCAAGGTGGAAATTATCTGGTACTTTTATTTTATCATCTTCTTGAACTGGTTTAATTCTCCATGAAGATTATTGTTCAACTCATTAAAAGCAGTAACATAATTATTGAGATTATTGATCTGTAGGTTAAGATGATCAATAGAATCTTGATTTTTTTCATTTTTCGCCCATTGGCCCTCAAATTGTGTTTGCCAGTAATTGATTTTTCCAGTGTATTCATCCTTCATCTGCAAAATCTGGGCACTCAGACGTCAATACTGGTCACGAAATTCATCATTATGGGTTAATTGCACCTCTTGGGCTTCGTAATTAAGCCTCATGAACTCTGAAGCATTAATAGAAGTCTGAGTGATATTGCTAACTTAAGATTAGGTGACTCCTCTTTCCTCTAAAAATTGTCAAAGATGGGATGCAATCTTTCATTTAGCTCTTGTGCTAATTCTGCTACCCAGTCATTAGCCCAAGTGGCTAAATTATAATTTGCCTCCAAACTATAATGAACCTCAGCAAAGTTGGCTTCCAATTGTTCATTAAAATTTGGCCCACCTGGCTGAAGTTGCATGAGAAGTTTACCAACTCAGTAATATCTGCATGATGGCAGGCAATTGTCATCTGAGAATTTCAGAAGGTGGAAAGTACAAATTCAATTAAGTACTGGGCAATATTCTCTATCCCAATTAAATTGTTTCAGATCTGAGCTACACTTAATTGATGATGAGCTAGATATCTCATCCACAACATATCTTGCTGTCATTGGCAATAAAAAGGATTGCTACTATTATTTGTGGGACTTTGTCCTATTTGATACCCTCTTAACAACTGCTGTTCAAGACGTTTCAGCTCTTCAGGTAAAATGGGTTTGACAGGGTAGGTAATAATGGGTACATCCTCCTAATTAATCTGGGACACATTCATTTCAGTATTCCCATTGGGCCCAGTAATGGTTCTGAATAATTGATTGGAATTGCTCCCCTGCTCAGCGTGGTCACCATGTGCATTCCCAGCCATGAGCGCCACTTGTTGAATTTTTGTCTTCTAGAGATGGCTGGTTCCTCTTCTGTGGTATGGTGGAGTTTTGGGCGTCTATTGTATGAAGACAATAGACCAGATGATGACTATAGTTCAAGGTACAACTCCTTGGTAATAGCACTTCAAAGCTGTATTCTCCTGTTGTTACTTGGATGATGGCATGCTGCCCTGATCTTACTGATCCCAGGTAAATTCTTAACTAAGACAAAGTAAATTATTAAACACAAAAAGCTTTTAAGTTAACCTATAAACTAGTTGTAATAGTTGTTTGTTATTTATTAGTATCAACTTGGAGATAATTTATAGGATTTGATGTTCACCACATCTTACTTATGACATCTCATTTTCAATAGCACTTGGCCAGTGGAACACATAAAACGTTCGTTTGAGAGTCTACAAATACTTTGACTCAGGGCATCTTGAACGGCCTCAGGGTCAGTGTAAATAATGTCAATATTCTCAAGATGGCGTTTCAGTTGCATTTACAATTAGCTGAACTAATTCTCTTTCACAAGCAATTGGCAGCACATACCAAGGCGAGTTGTACCACTAATTATTAATTAATTTGATCAAAAACTTGACCAACATTAAAAACTAATTTTGACATAGGCAACAAAGCCTACATGCCCAAGTCATTAAGTTGAAACTTAAAGTTAAGTCCAAAAAAACCAACAAAGCCCTTGAGCCCATGTCATCATAGTTGAATATTATTAAGTAAAATTGCTAGGCCGCGGATCTCAAGCTTTGCATAATCTTAGGATATTCTGATTCATAATCACTGACATCTGATATGGTCCATAATAAATTAAGCATTTCAACGTTATTATGTCCCTATTGAATATCCAACAATTAGGTCCAATAAATTACTCAACATTACCCCTTGGTGCATTAATTGCTTGGTTAACTTGTTTGCACTCTTGGCAAACATCTTGACACTCTTTGACATTCTTGATATATGTTGACCTTTGTGACTCAATGAGAACCTTTTCAACCTTTACCTTAGCGTTATCAGCACCAAATATCCTTGACAGAGTGTCTTTTTCAAAACAGGTTAATCCCAGACTGGATACTGACGATTACTTTAGAATGTATTATCCCAGACTAGATACTGGCAATTAATGACTTGAAACAGCTCAAGTTAACGCAGAAAGGATAAAGTTTTTATTCTGTAAAAAGGTTATTTATTAGAATTAAAATTGAAGTCTTATAACGAGCTCACAGAGGGTTTGGACATATATGGCGCAGATCCTGTGTTGCAGTTTGTGATTCTGAATGGAGCAGATCATTTGGCAGGGCTGCGCGCCTTTGTGACAATCCACTTATTCTATTATAACACCCATCTTGTGATTTTCTCTTTCACAGTGATCAGATCCGCCCCTGATCACCCATTCTGGGAACACATCAAGAATGGCCACGCCATTTGCACCTTGTGCTTTGAGCTTGATCACTCAAAGCACAAGTGCCCTATGGTTTTTGCCTCCACCGCTTCTGCCACTCCTCTCTCTGGCGTCAGCTTAGCTGCTGCCATGCCCAAATTTTTTGAGTAGGGCTCAATTTTCCCACCCCAACCTTGGTGAATTCTGACATGGCTTACAAAGCCACAGTCACTCAAAATTTTATAAATTTAAAATTTGGTCAAGTTGTGGCAACCTGAGCTGATAGCTGAAATAGTTTCAGCTGAGCTGGCGTGGTCAACATTTTGCAGCCAATCAGGTGCAGCCAACTTGCCAAATCTTGTGGCTGAGCCTGCATTAGCTAAGTTGAATCACTTTTAGTGTCTCAATTGGATTGACAAAAATGACTAGTCATATAACTTTAAGCTAAATTTTGCATTGAAGGAGTTTTTGTCAATCCTCCTGAATTGCACCCCACCATTTTAATTCTAAAAATGGTTATACCATCTATAAAAATATAAATAAAATGGCAGTCAAAGCCGCTGCATCTCCTGGCAACACCCTACTCTGCCAGCAACTCCATTGGTCAATGGAACCTCTGTTTGAGGGTATTCATATCCTCAATTTCCCTCATGATTTTGAGGAGGATGCAAAGTATTAGATTAAGGAGCTCACTCTTGGTGCAAGCTGTGCTTGCATTGGTGCAGCAAAAACTTGTTTTTTGACCCCAATTATTCCAAAACCTGCCAGCGCATCAAGTTATTTACTTGTGTGAATTCTCTCATCACTTTTTCTGAGCATCAACTTGCTCAATACGTTGAGGCAATGGACACTGCCAGCCTCATTACTGAAGAAAACCCACAATTATACCTCCTTATGCCACATGTCGCTGATGCTCCCACCCCAATGCTGTCTGCCATGGTCCACCAGTTAAAGCGGTCACTGGACAAAAGTTTCCCCAAAGCTTCCTCCCCTTCTGATATGGCTTCCTAGGCAGTTAGCTGAGGTGTCAAATTAAAAATTTTTTATTCTAATAATCCTTTTATTTGGCCCATTTGCAAATAAAGATGCATGGTGGCTCCCCCTTTTGGGTTGGGCACCACTAGTGCTAAAAATTGAAGTCTTATATACTTCAAGGGGAAATTTAAGATCTAAATGATGTGATGGTGTAAAATATTTAGAAATCAGGGTTCAATATTGAGGGTTTTCATGATCCTCTAGTCAGATTGCTTCTCACTGCTGCTTTGTTCTGTTCATCCATTTGCAACATTTCCTGTATGCATGAGCTCCATATTGCATCAGTCACCCCTTAACCTGGATGTTCAGGGGCCTTTGTACTAGGCCCCGCTTCTGGGTTCTGGGCCATAGTCACTTCTGTTGGAATTGATTGATTAACATATCTGGTAGTATGCATCTCAACTTAGGGTTTGTTTGATGGCGCTCCTATAATGCATTTTACATTATGGCTTCAGGTCACATCCAAATTTAGATAACAGCTTAAACTGTTAATATGCTTTTTCAAACTTCTGATACTGTTACTGGTTTAATTCAGTTCACTTATTGGGACATCATTAGCGGAATATAAATTATTTTGGACCCCCAAAGGTATAAAAGGGGGTCAAATTTTATATAAAATTTGGGCAGCATTGTCATCCTCATATAGTAAAGCCTCAGACTTGGTGGGGAGAGAATTTTTCATGATGTCACAATTGGTGGGAAAATTATTTAGCCCACCTGTGCCTATAGAAGGGCCTCTTTCACCCCAAGCCATGGTGACCTGGTCATCAGTACCTCCACCAGTTTGGGGATTGTTTATAATAATTCCACTGGTCAAGAACTGACCAGAAGCGTCACTTGTGAGCTCATCTGTGACAGTGTTCAGTGTATTATACCATGTGTGATTCCAATCCTTGGTTGAGAGAAGCTTGGCATGCAGCTATGGCAATATCCGCTTGTAGTTGGAAGTACTTCCTCAAGGTGGTAGAAATCCTTAATATGATCCTTCAAACTCATGTCCACTCCACATTGTTGAAATAATTGGAACAGGAGTTGTGGCCTTGATTCTTGAGTAGCCATATGGATGAAACAATCATGAATAGTGAGGGAGGTGACTCCCTCAGGTGCAGATTTTGGTACAAGAGGGTGTTGGCCCAGATTTTGGCCTCACCATCCAAGGCATCCAACAGAGATAAGTATTGTTGGTCCTCAGAAGCCTCAGTGGTCCAATTTAAAGCTTTTCACAGTTTGAGCTCCGCCAGAGCTCCCAGCACCTGGCAAGCCACTTTGTTTGAGGGGCATGACGTGGGCCCTATCACCGTTATGTTGCACGCTTGAGCACTTGGGGGGATTGGTTGTGCTGCTCAAATGAGCATTACTTTTTTGATAGCCTTGATCAACGCCATCTATGACCAGCAGGTCAGGAGGGCACAAATAAGTCCATATAAGCTCTGTTTAGCCATTGAAGAGCTCAGGTTCAGTAGATCCTAAGCCAATGACATGTCAGTGGTGTTAATTATCTTAGTTATTATGTCAGACAACCAATGTGCCAAGAAAATGTAACAATTGAGTTAATCTCAATTGTTGCACTTTGACTAAGATTTAGATTCAGATTTTCTAAATCTTAGTCAAATTGTTTTAAAAATACTTTTGGCTCAGTCATTTTGGGTGCTGGGCTATGCCTCACCCAAGTTTTAGATTAGGCTTATATGATCCTAATCTATGATTTGGGTGAGGCCCCCAAAGGGCAGCCTTTATAAGGTGCGCCTGCCAATTCTGAAGCTCACTTCAGAATTTTACCCCTAGCTTTCCCTTCCTGGGGAGCATTGTCAGTTGCTCCCCAGATGAGCTCTGGTCAGCGGGCCCTTTTTATATACAGAATAAAAATAAAGGTTGTTTTGGGGTTAGCATACCTCACTTACCTGTTGGTCTTTTTGGGTGTCCAGTTTTGAGGAGCTTTTGAGTGGCTGGGTCAGACCAACCACAATAGAGGACTTTGCATAACTAACTAGTAGTGGGCAATGTTTGGCGCTTTCAGTGCCCCAAACCTCTCCCAACTCATTTAAGCTGCTTTGGTTGCTTATTGGTGCACCAAAGAATCATTTTATTATATGGCAGTTGGAAACAGGGATTTTCTAATTGTGACAGAAAAGGCTTGGCTTCCATCTGGGGTACTCTAACACCCACAATAGGACTCAAATTCCACAAGGTATCACCATTCTATTGATGCATTAATGATAACAACATGGGTATAAAGGCATAAAGTATTTTTCCATGAACATCATTCCAACCTGACTACTAAACTGAGTCCTGGTAGTAACCTTGACCGCGTTTTGGATAGGGAAGTCAAACTGCCAGTGTTGGCAGGAGAGGGATATTCCATCCATCTATATATTTGCGTTTGGATTGTACGCTTGACTCATTTGGATGTGTGCTTGATAATGCGGGGCGCAACTGTTTTGTCAAGTTCAATTCTGATGGTTTTACTTCAAGTGGCATATGCTAAATTGTCGTTCCCACTTCCTCCATGATCTGGGTAGATTATAGAGTTATGGATCAATCTTTTCCCCCTTGGTTTGAATTCAGGCCATACTACTGACACTTCTGAACATGCCCTTGGTACTGAGGGGTGACAATCATTTTGTCAGGTTTAATCCCCACCAGCGTCTCCCTATGTAGTGCCCACTGAATTAACGTCTTATTTTCTTCATATTCATGACAGATTAAATTGAGGGATTGATCATTCCAATCATTTTAATACTCTAGATATATGTTCTTCTGAGCTGGAGGATCATTTGAAACTTGTAGGTTTGAATGCTGAGGGTTTCCACACTGAGAGAGGCAATAGCTAAAATAACTAATGTGATAGCTATAATTATTACTGATACAAATGAATATGGGCCCTCCATTGGATGGGATGGTTCCTTTGGGACAGTTAGAATAGTGGAAACTTATAAAAAATTAACATAATTTTTGCAAAATTAAAGATTTATCAAGGATATGATAAATTAACCCAGCACTCTGCCATCAGCAGAGCACTGGGTTTTATAGTTGGGGAATTGAGGGGCATAGAATTTGGAATATCACTTACAACAGGGTGCATGAATCTTTTCAAAGCTATCAGGACTTTTGCATCATGATGAAGCTTGCACATTGTGGGTGCCTCAATTTACAGTTCCTGTTGCCAAATCTTTTGCTTCAGTTGGGGTTCCAGCATGCCAGTGTACCTTGCAACTTTCCTGATAAAATTTTATTTATTCTCAGAGGGATCTTTGCCATATCATTTTCTGTGCTGGCACTCCAGTTGGAACTTCAGTCTCAAGCTTCCCAAGTGTGCTCAGATTTTGTTGCAGATTTTTCCACTTTTTTGTGAAATAGACTTCAGCTAAATCAAACTTCATGGTAAAATCATCCCCTTCCACTCTTTAGCTTGTAAAATTGAGATGAGGGGCCTCTATAAAAACTCAACACTCATCAAGGGTGTGCCCTAAATCTTCTATTTTTCTAATGGAAGGGCTCAGAAACATACCCCCTCTTCAATTGAAAGGGGTGCATCAACAAGTCCAATTTTATGGGTGCAGATGGTACCCTTACAAGGGAGGGGACTTCCACCAATGGATTGGCAACTTTGGCATTTTCACATCAATGTAACAAAATTGAGTCAATTTATCATTATGATAGAACTCACCTCAAAGGGAGTCCTTTCAATCCTCTAAACCCCCTATCCTATATGGATTATATTTGGAAACTCACACCAAGCTTTTCTACCACCCCACCCCTTTTTGGTAACCAACTCGGAGGATATTTTTTAATGGTAGGGGGAGGGGTAACCCATTAACTTCAGAATTTAGTTTAACCAATAGCCCTCTCAACTTGGTTACACTTCGAACGCGTTTAACTGGGTAAAGGGTCTAGGTGGCACCACATATTTCTAACTGATTTTGAAAAGGATTTGAAAAGGGGAAGATTCTCAGTTCAACCTGTGTGCATGTTTTTTCTGTTTATTTGCGCATAAATTTAAAAGCTACCGGACCAATTTGGATGAACCTTTTTAAATGAAATAAAATGCTCCCACTTGGGTCCCATTCCAATTTAAGGGTTGGTCCAGTATGTGGCCGGTAATCTACTGCTTAAGTTAAAACTTTGCAGAAGCGAGGGTGGTCAATTATGAGCCTAGTTTATCACCGGATAAACTTAAGTCTGATATTGGTGAGTCGATAGCTTCAGATCAACTTTGTATGCCCATCTATAATTAGCTTATAGAGTTGATAGTGGGCGATTGCGAGTCTAGTAATTTTGGGTAAATGGACATCGTTAGGTTTACAACAATTAAACCTATCAACTTGACCAAGTAAGTACCAAACAGCATAGTAAACCCATTAAATCGGTCGGATCAACTTCAAATTATCAACTGCTCAATCAAACCTAATAAAACTTATTGCACCAACCAATCACCAACTGTATACCGAAGCCAGTGAGCCTATTGAATTAACTGAGTAACCACCAACCGCTTACCAAACCCAAAGGTGCTGATGAAGTGATCAAATCGCCACCTGATCACTCAAAATTATTGAGGCTATCAAATTGATCAAATATCAACAAACTAATTGGCCAAAATGGTATAAAGGGGACCATTATACTTTATATATCATCGATACGAGCTATAGATGACTTTTATCTATCGTTTTATAATTAAGAATGTGAAAAATGGCCCAAGGTGGTTCCCAAAGTTCATAATTATTTGTGCCGAGTTTGGCTATCTCTGGTATATTTTTATGAGATAATATAAGTAATATATATTATACAACGACTTTTATTTTTATATAAAGATAGTGATATTTCAAAAAAAGGGATAAAGAACCAACTTTAAAAAATGCACTTAAATTTTAATTGGGAAAAAGAAATGCCTTCAAAAATAAATTTGGGGAAAATTTGAACCGCCCTCAAAAAGGGTACTAAAAAGTATGAAATGATTGATAAAGGTATGAATCTCCATAAAATCCCTTCATGAAGCTGGCACCGTATTTTGAACTGGCCTATAATAGCCATTTATAATATATACACTCCGCACCGTATATTCTTAGCCGCTTACAGTTTAAACTTGGACCTTATCCAATATAAGCTCTAAGTTGTATTCATAAGCAAAATTCTATAAGTCGGGGTGAAATATGGCACTAACTTCAAAAAAGTTGCTATCGATTATTTATACTTTGATCAATTATTTGATACTGTTTGGTGTATTTTTTGAAGCCGGTTCTTTTTTCCCTAAAAATTATTTAAAATCTAAAAATTTAATTAAAAGGTTAGATTGAACCGGTAAAGGGGGTATGAAACCCCTACTTCGGTCCTCACTTTGAAACCGACAACCCGATGAGTTGTACTTAAATGGTCAAATCTCACTTAAAGAAAAAGTTGAACGTTTAAGGGGGATGACAAGGAAATATAAAACCATACGACAAGGTAATCGATTTATAAAGGAATGGTAGAGCTTTGATGGTAAAGCTAAGGCTGGGCCTGATTTAAGATAAGTTCCAAATTGGTAGGTAGATGCTCCTTATAATCGGTAGGTAAGCTGATACCGAAATACTTCTTGAACGCGGCCCTCCTATCGGACTCGGTGACTAGGGGTAAGGTTTGGATTTGGTCGCCGTGGACGCGGATGGTCAGCTTATCGTCGTAGATGGAGATGTACCCGTTATCGATAAAGATGTCGAGGATGAGGTGGTGGTGGAACACCCGGCTGGGGTGGTGCACCATCGCGAAGTTTAGGGTTTCGATGTCCTGGTGGAGGTAGGGGTGAGCTTGAAGGTATGCACGGGCCGCCACGGGTTCCCCTTACACTTGGATTCAAGCCGGAATCGGGGTGGTTGGACCCGGATGGGTATGGGTGGGATCGATGTACGGGTCAGGGATGATCCGGTACGCCAGGCTGCCCTCAGCTTCGACGGTGGAGCCATCGATGGGGACGGGGCGGAGGGTGCTGAAGTGGGAGAAGCCGCCATCGACGAGGAACTGGTGGGCCTCGAAGGAGACGATGAGCACGCAGTGGGTGATATCCATATACTCCAGCTGGTTGACGTTCAGCAGGGCGGGATTCAAGATCCTGGCGCAGGTGGCGAATACGGTGAACCCCAAGAACTCGAGCACGTGGCGGAGGAGGGTGCTATGCTCGAAGCAGTACCCCTCCCTAGCTTGGAGCACGAGTTTATC
>JAKSZP010019055.1:0-44051 GCA_022478985.1 Massospora cicadina
TAGATGTAATATCCAAGCTGTGAATAACTACGTTAAGAAAATCTAGACAATGTACCTCCATGTCGAACAACAGTTATCTAAATCAACTAATGATCAAACAGTTTGCAGACAAAAAATGCCATGCGGCTCCAGATTATCAAGTAGGGTATTTGGGTATGGCTGATACCAAGAATTTGCGCAATGAAGTGCCTTTTAGTAAGTTAGCTTGTAAATGAGCAGGCCCCTTTCCTATTAACAAGGTATTAAATAAATTTCCATGTGATTTTGCCTCTGCACTGGAAATTTACACCTCTTTACACACATCATCCCTATCCTCTAAAAGGCAAGAAGCTAGTGGAGGTTAATGTATCATTTAGAAGATGCTTCCAAGTTTGAAGTGGAAGTAATCATGAAACCCATAGGATAAAGTGCAGTATTAATTATTTAGTGTCCCAGAAAGGGTAACCTGCTTATGAGAACAGCTAGTTGCCTTCCAAAGATTGTGCCAACTGCATTATTGATACTTAATTAGAATGTTGAAAATCCTAAAGCTCCCATTCCTTCCTCACCCAAGCCAGCTACTATTGCAGCTCTCAAGTTAACAGTTCTCCATAAGTGCTATGCTTTGGTTTAAGCCCTAGAGGGAGTTGTAGACCCCGTTCTTATAGGAAAGGGTAGTGTAAGGTTCCAGGACCCAGCTATTGAACTGGATAGATCCCTGCATCCCTTTAGAACTTAGAAAGGGTCAATTCTAAGGCTCCTCTTTTTTCCCATCTTTCTGATCTAGGGCATACCCTGGATGAGAGATGGGTAGCAGTTTTCCCACCTTGTTTGCAGCCTTCAACCCCCAGTGCATCTCCAAAGCTAATACACTTATCATTTCATAATCAGCAGAACACTATTTGGAGAAAATTTAGCCTGCTTTGCATTGATCTTACAAAATCTTGTAATATTATTATTGCAGGGTCTAAATCCTTTACCAAACAGAGGCTTCCACAGAAGTGCCCTTGATTGGAAAAGCTCAATATGTGGTATCCCCTGGTGCAAAAACTTTATATAATAAACCCTGTATAGGTTTGCCCTTAAGTACAAAGTCAAGCAACAGGATTTGATCCAGTTAAATGCAGGTAACAGCAAATTGAAATCTAATACCTAAAATAAGAATCAAACCCAAACAAAACAAGATTTAATCAAATGCAACTGATACCCATTATTGAAATGAGCAGATTTTATTTCCAAGTGAATCTGTCAATAGTACCAATTTCTAATTAGAGATATCATTGTTGACCCAAGCCTCCACTCCCATCAGCCTACCCTAAAAGTCCAGCACCCTTCCTATGTGAGAGTGTTGGGTTATTGTTTATCATATAACAATAAATTACACTTCCCTAAAAAGTTCTTATTTAAAGTTGCTTTGTTGAAATTAATATTATACTCCACAGTACCTGTTTTTACAAAGTTGAAGCTACTTAAGAGTCCCACTTAACGTCCTTAATTAAAAGGGAACTCATAAATGATAATTTGACTATAACTGTTAAAGATAGCGACTTCCAGATATCAAGGAACCTTCATCCTTTCACTTTCCTAGTTCTGATGAGGCGCAGCTCTATAGTATGTGCCGGTGTTGTAGCTAATAAAGCACCCACAATTGTAGGCTGGAATCCTCTTGGAATGTACTTATACTAGCAGATAATATATCCATTCCCTATAAATTAACTATTTTTAATAAAGTTCAGTCTATTTGCAATTTTCTTTATTTATGGTTTACTCTATTTATACTATCTAAATACTTGGATTTGGTTTAAGGCCTTTTTCACACAATCAACCACCTGAACACTTGGACTGGATGAAAAAAGTAGATAGCTTTGGTGCACCTAGCACTATATGTCATGTTTTTATAAAAATTAAAGCTCCATGGCATGATAGATGGGTTCATTTTCAAAACACTGACTGATCTATCTTTACTTGCTTTTTTTAACTCATAAGTTTGTTTGTTTTGTAATATTGCATCCTCCATTATACACAATTACTACATAACCTGTTTATAAGGATTTTTGCACAGTTACTAAGGTCAGATGACCATACAATTTGCACCATATTTTATAATTTTCATATTAAATAAAAAATAAATGTGATAAGTAATTTTTTTATATTTTAATGGTGATTAAACATTGTTAAAGCTGAGCAGTTCAATATTTGGTTGATTCAATAGTTTAAATGGTTTATAATCAGTTTGTGGTCATTTGGCTAATTATCAAGTTAATTGTTTTATTACTTGTTTTTTTCTTAACTTACAATTTTGTATGTGTTGAAATCTTGCATTCTTTATATAACAAACTTTCTGACATAGTCTATTAATAAAAAATTGCACAATTAATAATTCCAGATAACAATACATTATTCTACCATGTTTTTTACAAACACCCCTATAGGGGGTACATTAAGGGTAGAAATTAAGGTTGTGGGGGTGAAAATTGAAAAATCTGCAAAATAGCTATGCATGGGTTTTTGGGGTCCCAGATGACAATTAAAAGCTGTTTTGTGAAAATTCTACAAAAGGAATAGAAATTGGAGTGTGGAGGTATAAAATCTAAGATAAATAAAATAAAAAATGACAAAAAATTATTACAGGATATTACTTATTAAACTTATTAATGTATGATGATTTTATTTGAGGTGGATCAACCCTGGGACAAATATATTGTACTGAATAGGGATAGGGAGTGAGAATATAGTAATAGAGGACAAAACTCATTTACTGGGGGTAAAAATTTCCTTCACATGAACTGATAGGCAGGATTACATGATCTAACTTCACTGTTTCATTTGGTCAGACTGTGGCATGGTACATGAATGCACATATATTGCAATTCTCTTAGCACAGAAATACTAATTCTGCTACAGCTAGATTAAAACCTGCATTGTGAGGGAATTTATAGGATGCCATTCCCAATACACTAACTTTTTTAACTCCATACCTTTATTTAATTTTAATAAATAATAAAATAAGGGCAAGAGGGGTAGCAGAGTGGGGTTTCAGCCTGTGGAACAAAGAGCCAGGAACATATACTGCTAGCTGGGTAGCACCCTGACCATTCCTTGTCAGTGATCACCATTGCTAACCACGGTTATAGCAATGGCAGGTTTACATGCAATTGAATCTTCAGTCTAAATGATGCCTCATTGCATTCAACAAGTGACCTGGGAGTAAAAGCTAATTGCGAGGCTCAAAAACATCTGAGGAAAAGGTGCAAAATCTTGAGATATGCTTGAGCTGATTGGAGAAAATTTGAATCAGTTTCCTTACCATTCCCATGTAATGGAGGCTCTTGTGGCTCAATTGCTTGGACAAAATCTCTGAGTTTACAACTCATATACAATAATGGTAAAGGAAGGCTAATATTGATTGGCTGATTCATGGCATCTTTATGAAGAACAGGTCTTGAGAGGGATGTAAATTTTTTGGCAACTGCTCGCTGGATAATAATAACCTCATAATTTATCAATATTTTATTAGACATACTAAACTTAAAATAGAGGTGGGTAATATCTGCCTCAGATTTGGCAAACACCAGGCACTTATTATAAGGGTATCCTGGGTCACAGTGTTTTTCTGTTTGTATTGCATTGTGAAAATCTGCCATGTGGTCAAGTTCCAGTTTAGATTACCAACTTGCAGTTAAGACCTGCAATCAACTATTTTGAGATTGTAGTTAGTATCGTAGTTTTCCTACACCTAATTGTTGAGGATTTGGGGGTGATTCAGTGGGTTTGGTGATGATTTTTGGGGGCATGCCACAACGGTGATTGGGGGGTTGTTATACAGTATACAAATAGCACTGTCAGTGAATTCATTACCAATCTAGTTCTGATCATCCCATGTCACGGCCATGGTCATTGCTAATACTTGGGCTTCAGAATCCCAATATATATATGCTTCCTCCCACAGAAGTTTCACAAATGACCAGCCCTCCAACAGCACAGCCCATCTACATAGGCTCAAATAGTAGGGTCTAGGATGCCATGAACACAGTCATGGTTAAACAACATCACTCCCATAGAGAGTGTGACGTGATAGATTATGAGTCCCTTGTACCTGGGCACAGTTAATGCCCCATGCAAGCGCGGATCAGCGCATTTTTTGACTGTAAATTTGGAGAAAACATTTGACCCAGATCCTTTGGGCATGAACTTCAAAGTTGAACAAGCCCATTCCCTCCTCTTGCTTGGGTTTGACAGAACGTCCAATTGAATAGGTGCCACAGTGGCATTAAACCACAAGAAGTTGTGGATAAGCTATTTGTTTTTGCTTTCCAAGAAGGGGCTCAATGGGAGAATTTGGGACACACATCAAAGCTTCAAAAGTATAAAGACATTAAGCACTTGCACTTTTTCTCAAAGTTCAAGTGAGCATAATTCCAGTAGGCCTTCTGGGCGATATACTTGGTAGCACCGCTTGTTCCATCTTCTCCACTGCTGGTACATATTCAGTAAAAAGAATAACCAAATACCTAAAATTTTTGAGTAGGTGGCAAGGTAGTGAGAAATGATGATTGTCATTGAACCTGCTGATTAAAGTAAGACCGGGCTTCCAATCTGGGTGTGTAACAACCCAGTGGAAAGCCCAGAATGCCAGTGGCATAACAGTTCTGATTATTTGTGGGATGGACGCCCTTATTATTTCTGTGAGGGAAATAAAAATCCAATAACATACCAAAGGCCTCCATGACAAACCAAATGGCTGCAATGGGGGCAACTGCGGGTCTTGTGGGGGCATCTCCCAAGGGTGAAAGAGGTAAGGAGGATGAGCAATCCTCCTGGGTTTGCAGTTGGTAAACTTTGGGCTCTGTTTCCAAATTTTTTGGTTAAGTTTCATCATAATAAAGACTTTGAAAATTATTTAATTTTTTAAAATTTTGGAAATGCTGATAAGGTTTCCAAATCAAATAAAATTGAATTTTCTGATTGTTGGGAGGCATTAGGCTTTGCCTTGCTCCTGTTGCAGGGTTTTTCAATAGGTTGAGAGGTCAGGAACATCATTGTAGTGGAAGATCGATTTAATAAAGTGGTTTGGACCAGATTGGCTCATGACAAGGTGGCCTGGATAATCTGGTATAGTGTTACCTCCTTGCAGTTGCACAAACATGTTCTTTTCCCCAAACAGAGTAACATGATTAATGGAAAAGGCCTCTTTTGTCCAAATTGCATTAAACTATCAGTAGATTGGAGGGGTGAGTTATTATAAATTCTTCAGTTTTTATGCAGAGAGGTAGGCAGACCTGTATCTTGTCAATAATGTGTTGAAGGAGAGGCAGGTCATTGCGGCGATTCTAACATATCTGAAGGTTCCTCTGGAGCAGTGGATTAGTGTAGTGAGCCCATGGCATATCCTTTGATCATCACAATCACCACTTGGTGGGCCGCTGGATCAAGGGATTGGAGGACC
Source organism: Massospora cicadina (assembly GCA_022478985.1). Lineage (NCBI taxonomy): Eukaryota > Fungi > Entomophthoromycota > Entomophthoromycetes > Entomophthorales > Entomophthoraceae > Massospora > Massospora cicadina. Next base: position 5,426 of record JAKSZP010019055.1, read on the forward strand.
CACTTGACAACCATTAGACCTAAAATGCAAAGTTCAGCGTACTTTGTTGGGCTCAATGAAAAAAGCTTGAAAACAGGCGGAGTTCACAGAATAGATTTTTATAAAAGATGATCAAATTTTATTTAAACAAAAAAGTGAAAATGAACTGACAACTGCCCCTTTCAGAGGAAGTTGTCTTATAAGCTAGGCGGAGAGAAAGGGAGTCACAGGTTATCCTAGGCAGGAGAGGCTGACGTGGTCGTGGGTAAACAGTGTGGGCTTGGGAAGTTTTATAAAATTGGCGGAATCGTTGAGATACGCCATAAGGGATTTTGCACAGGGTTTGGCCCACTGAGCAATAGTACCAACAATATGATGATCGTCACCTTTAAAACAACAGAATCAACTAATTTAATAAATATGGAGCACTTGCTCCCACTACACTATTTTTTATTTAATATAATAAATACAGTGGATCCTCACTGTTCTGCTCACTCTAAACTATTCACAACCTACTTTCTTGATCATTTCATCTCATTTATATCATAGCAACTTTGGATGATACTGCTTTCATGGAATAGTAATTCAATTCGCCATATCTCATTGGTTCCATCAATTCTTCATTTGTTAATTTTACAATCACCTAATTTGAAGCAATTTCCTAATAACACAATATCACCTTATTTTGAGGCACTTGAATATTCATAATTTATATCAAACTTGGCAGATTCCATCCATTCCTCCATATCATCTTAGGGCTTATCATCCAGGCATATCAGAATCGTGACTTTACCACCCCCTTGACTGGACGATCAGGCTCCTATTGCTTATATTCCTGGAGGAACTTGGAGTGCACTATGTTGATGATCTGACCACTTGCGGAGTCCTTAATAGTATATGCATCCATTCCTGTCTTCACAATAACTTCAAATGGGCCAATCCAGATACTGGCCAACTTGGGCTTCTGCCCAAAACCATGTTGATCATGGAATAGAACTATGTCTCCATCTTTGAACTGGGCTAACCCGCTACACCACACCTGATCAGCAGCTTGAGTCTTAATCTTCTTGGCTAAACTGAATGATTATGCTTCAGTTTGTAATTTGATTAAGGTGTCAGCTAGAGTCATCAAATAACGTTGGGTTCCATTCTGCCAGTATCTTCTACACAGGAGTATAGCAGCGCTGGAAGGGCAGGCTGTCATCCATATAGTAATTGGAAGGGACTCTTCCCTGTGGTGGAATGATAACTGATATTATAGGCGAAAACAGCGGTGGACAAAAGGGAACTCCAATCTGAGGGTCAATTCGCTACTAATTTATAAAGTATGTTCACTAAGGTCCCATTGAACTGCTCAACCATTCCTTTAGACTCAGGGTGTTATGGGGTTATCAAAACCCCTCAGATGGCCATTAGCTCGTTAAGCTTTGGGAGGATGTGGAAAGTGAAGTTAGTTCCATTATTAGTAAGGAGGAACTGAGGGCAGCCATGCCGCTGAATAATGCATTCCATTATAAATTTGGCCACTGTGACTGCCACTAAGTCTCATATTGCCCTGGATTCAACCCACCGGGCATGTGGTCAATTGCCACCAAAATGTACTTGGACCAGTTAGCTCCCATTGGCAGAGGGCTGACGACATCAAGGGAAACTGTATGCCAAGCAAAGTGTGGCTTCACTAACTGGTATGAGGTCTTCTGGCGGAATGGCTTTTCCACTTGGCACTGGTAAGAGGAGATAGTATCAAGCACATCGAAGTTCATGCTTTTGCAGTAATGTCAAGGCTGCAATAATTTCAACGTCTTGCACATGCCACCATGCCCAACTTCCCTGTGTGCGCTCATGATAATGTTAGGCTGTGCTGAGGGTCTTGGAAAGTTTATTGTTGAATTGCTGATCAGCTTGTACAACTCCCCATTCTGCTGAAAAGTATTGGCTTGCATATCATTCAGCTCCCTGATGACATGTGGTAGCTTATCATCATACTTTCCATTGAGCATCTTGTCATATATGCACAGTGCATTCAAAAATTTCTGAGACTAACGTTCTAAAGACAAAACTTTACAAATAAATAAACTTTCTTTTATTATAATTTAACATACAACCTTTTCCTCTCTATACATATTTATATTGCTAAAACAGTTGTTAAAAGGTATGCACATAGTTCCTATTTTATATAACCATGTTTAAACCAGCTGTCACATTCTTCTGAATTGTCTCTACTTTATCAAAAGGATGAACCTTCAGTGCCACCTTCAGATTATAATTATCCACCCTATTCACCAGATTTGGCTCTGTCTGACTTCTTTCTGTTCTCTAATCTGAAGGTGGCACTGAAGGTTAATCCTTTTGATAGAGTAGAGACAATTCAGAGGAATGTGACAGCTGGTTTAAACATGGTTATACAAAATAGGAACTATGTGCATACCTTTTAACAATTGTTTTAGCAATATAAATATGTATAGAGAGGGAAAGGTTGTATGTTAAACTATGATAAAAGAAAGTTTATTTATTTGTAAAGTTGTGTCTTTAAAACGTTAGTCCCAGAACTTTTTGAATGCACTGTGTAATATTGCTCAGATCTGCCATAACTGCACTAGTTGGTAGCCTTGACAAGCAATTAGCATTCTGGTGTTTTTCTCCTGGTCAGTGAAGGATATTGAAGTTGTAAGCCTGTAGTTTAAGGGCCCATCAGGATAGACGGACCTCAGGCTCCTTAAGGTTCTGCAACCAGCGTAATGAGGCATGATCCATTACAACTTTAAACTTTACATCATGCAAATACTCTGAATTGCTTGTAAGCATAGATCACTGCTAGGCACTCCCGCTCAGTCACAGTATAGTTGCGTTCATGGCTATTCAGGCTTTGGCTGCAGTACGCCACTGGGTTCTCATCCCTTTCATCATCTATTTGGGACAGAACTGCCCCCACAGCAGAAATAGATGCATCCATCTGTACAATAATTCCTTTTCAAAATTTGGGTAGCATAGCACTAGCGCATTGATCAATGCTGTTCAAAGGATATCAAAGGAGTGTTGACAATGGTCCGTCTACTCAAATGTAACATCCTTTTTTAATAACTCAAACAGCGGACCACCAATACAACTGAAGTTAGGTATAAAGCAGCAATAGTAGCCAACTAACCCTAAAAATACTTGTATATCTCACCTACTATTTGGTGTAGTCATCTTCTGGATGGCCTCCACCTTAGCTGGTTGGGGCCGCAGCCCCTTTGCATCAACCACAAAACCAAGGTACTATAACTGATCCTTGAAAAAGTGGCATTTTCAGGGCTTTATTTGATGTTGGCCTCTGCCAACTGGCGAAATACCTCTTCCAAATGACTAAGGTGCTCAGAAAATGTGCGTGAGAAAATGTTGATATCATCAAGGCATACAAGAACGCATGACAGCTTCAAGTTGCCAAGGATAGTGTCCATCGCCCGGTGGAATTTAGCTGGGACATTAAATCCTTGGGGCATATGCGTTGGTTGAAAAAGTCCTTTTGATGTAATAATGGCGCATTTCTCCTGTTCCGCCATAGGTAACTCAATCTTCCAATAGCCAGATATTAAATCCATTGCAGAGAAGTAATGAGCTCCCCCCAACTGGTCCAATGCATCATCAATTTTTGGCAAGGGGTATGAGTCCTTTTCATTATGCTGTTGAGCTTGCAGTAGTCTATTACTACCTGGTTGGTACCATCCTTCTTTTGACAATTAAGACAGGAGAAGCCCATGGGCCCTTCAATGGTTCAAGCATTACTTGCTCCAACAGTTTATCAATTTCTGCTGTGACAACTTCTTCCGCTGCTCTAGATTGGCGGACTGGCTGTGATCTGATGAGGGGATGATCCCCAGTGTCCACTTGATGGATCACTCCTCATGCACACCCTAAATCATGATCATTGACAGCAAAGATCTCTTTGTAACTTCTGAAATAAGGCTTCCGCTTGATCTTTCTGGTTTTCTGTTAACCCCATTATTTTCACGTGGTACAACCACCATTACGCCAAGCTGTGATTCAATGGGCAGACCAAATTCATCCAATGAACCAAACTCATGAACCTGGAGGACTTTTCAACTGGGATGAAATGTAAATATGCAACTATTTGATGTCAGCGGATTTGCATTGGTTTATCCTGAAAATTGCTATCAAGACCTTGATCTCCCCATGCCTTGGAAGTATAATGCCTGGGGCCAGGTGGAGCTCAAGCTGTGATTGCTGATAGGGCCTAATGACCTCCCCATATAGCCCAGCAGGCACTTCTAACTCTAACTCAGTGTTTATGATTACTTGGTGACCAGAGAGAATAGATATAGGGCCAGCGGCTCTAAGAGGTAGCCCTTGATATTTGTAAATCTGGTGAGGAAGGGCCCAGTTCTTGCCTTTTAGTTAATGATAGCAAACTAAAATTACCCCATCACCATATGCAAGGTTAGTGTGACTCATGTGCACTGGATCCTTTGGAATTCCGCTGAAAGTAAAGTAGATTGGGATCCACTGCCCCAGAATTTCAAATGTCTCCGCTGTCATATTAACAACAGCCCAAAAGTGGCGCTTAAAAGTGGTTCCAATTAACAGATCATAGTTATTTTTTGGTAACACTATAGCTGGGGCTACATTGACAATTGACCCAAACTGCAAGGGTAGCGCACTGTACGCTCCTTCAGAGACTGTGCTTTCCGCGCCTGCAGTCCCATACACTATATGATGCTCCACGTCAGACTTTAATGCCAACTTTGACACCAACTTTGTGGACACTATTTTGATTGGGGCACCCATATTGATTATCATGTGAACTTGGCTTTTTGCTATGACGGTGTCATAGTAAGTACACTCAAAAAAAGATGCATCTGATTGTTTCAAAACATGGACATTTAATGGATCTCTTTTTCCAAGGAAGCTTATAATACCCTTCCAAACTTTAGGGTATTCTTTAACAATGGTATACAGGGAGGGCTGCGTTTACCACTTTTAAGAGAAGCGCATCAGTCAATGGATCTGGTTCATCTGTAGAAAGGGGATCAAACATTTGACAAGAATAATGCTTTGATTGCTCCTGAGAGCCTGCTTCCGCCATGTCCCTGAATTGCCTTCAAGTCAGCACATTCACCCTTTCAACTGGCTGCTGATATAGAAAGGCGTCATCATGATGAGAAACTTTCTCTGAATGTACATGAATAGGTTCAGGTGGGACGTTTTGAGTCAGAATAGTGGAGGTAGAGAGTCCCATATATACTCCGCTCTGACTTTTCCCTTATTATACTGCTTCCACGGTAGGTACTGGACCTGATGACTAAGACAACTTATAGCCAGATGCTCAGAGCGACCGCACAAAAAGCAATTGACCCCATAAGATCTGCATCCTTAATTGTTGTCAAATGGGCCACCCCCAAAAGTTGGGCTGGAATTTAACAGTGTAACCAGGTCCCTACTGATAGGGGAACTGCTGTTGGCGACTTGGTTGGAAGCGAGGCTTATAATGATAATAAGGCCAAGGGATGACAACTGGATGCTGAACAGGGAGGGATAATTCCTCTGAATAAAAAAACTAGCAGCGGAGGCGATAGGGTTCTTCTCTATATTGGGTGGAGGGAAGGTAGTGGATAGATAGCATATAATTTGAACAAGTTTAAGCAAAGGTACGTCAACCTCTAAATATGGATCCATGGCATTAAAAAGCTCACAGTATGGTTTCACAGCGGAGGTCAACGCTATGCTTATGTCATATTCAGTTAAAATTCATGCCCCAATTAACACATGGGCTTCTGCTGAAAATTGGTCAGCAAATGCAGTGAGGGTCTTTTTATTTTGAAGCCCAATGGTTAGAAACTCAGCCTTCCGCTGCGCCATCTTTGAAGTTCCTCCAAACAACCACAGCACAGTATCCTTCACTTTTTGATAGGTAACGGAACTGTTGGGAAGATAGCAAGTAACTTGGTCGGTGCTTCTGACATCCAGGGTGGACATTAATAATTTGGCTTTACGCCAATCTGAAGCTCCTTCTACTGAAAACTCAAATCATTTAAAGAATCTATGTATGTTCCCATCACGATCAAATGGAGGCAGCTTATCAATACAACCCTCTTGCAGAAACTCCTTCTTCCATTTAAGCACAGAGTCCAGTGCAAGCTTTAATTCTGCATATTTAACAGCTCAGTGTTTTAAAATGATTCCTTGATAAAGCAAGCTGGATATGACATGACTAGCAACTGAGGAACTTTCTATCAGTTTTTGTGATTGTTCAATGGTCCCCCTGTAGTGAGCACAACTATTATAAAATTGGTGGAATCATTTAGATACGCCATAAAGGATTTTGCACAGGGTTTGGCTCACTGAGCAATAGGACCAACAATATGTTGATCTTCACCTTTGAAACAACAGAATCAACTTATTTATTAAATATGGAGCACTTGGTCTCACTACACTATTTTTATTTAATATAATGAATACAGTGGATCTTCACTGTTCTGCTCACTCTAAACTATTTACAACCTACCCTCTTGAACATTTCATCTTGCTTATATCATAGCAACTTTGGATGATACTGCTTTCATGGCTTAGTAATTCAATTCGTTATATCCCATTGGTTCTGTAAATTCTCCATTTGTTAATTTTACAATCGCCTAATTTGAGGCGATTTCTCAACAACCCAATATCACCTCATTTTGAGCACTTTATTAATCATAACTCATATCAAACTTGGCAGATTCCATCCATTCCGCCATATCATCTTAGGGCTTATCATCCAGTCATATCAGAATCATGACAGGGAGTTTCCAGCTAGATTACACACCAGGTTGTAGAAGCTCTGACAACATAATTTGGGATCCATGATAGAGGGATCCTCACTGATCCAATCTTGAGCAGATTTTCTCAGATCAGAGGTTAGGATTTGGATTCCCCTGGAGCCAATTTTGACAACTGTTTAGAATATTCTAAAAAATTTTGAGACTGACTTCTTGACTCAGACTGGCATCATGGGACCTGGAATTTTGGGTTTAGTTTCTGGACTAATTTATATGGCTCAGGAACCATTTACTGATCATCAATATTGATTTTATCAATGTCTAAGAAAGTGAGGGATGGCGGGGTGGAGGCCAAGGGAGGTTGGAGGTGCTGTTGGTGGCTTCTGGTCTGGATTACCTCCATGCAAATTTCCTTTATTCTTTTAACAAGGGAATAAGATTCCAAGGGGGAAGCTGTGGAGGGGTTCTTTGGGGCCAATGCTATTACCCAACGTTCATCAACAACATGGGCCAAGTCCCCTAGTTGGACCAAGGGCTTCAGAGGGGCATTAGGTCCCTTTCTCTTCCTATATGGAAACTTATCCTGGTCCAACCCAATAGGTTGAGTCTCCAGACTTACAATGGTGGGGAAAGTGGGGCTAACCATTTTTAGCTACTATCATTTTGTCAATATTAAATTTTGCATTTTATACCAGTTATTAAAGTGTAAGGAGATTCTCAACACCTTGAAGGTTATGCTTAGAACTGATCCTCACTGCTGTGTCATATGCAAATGCTTGCATCCTAATGAGGGCCTATCTAGGGTGAATGACGCCCCACAACTGTATTTCCACTGCTGCCATCAGGATACTTGATGTAAAGCTAAATAAATTGAGGACATGGGATCACCTTGGTGGAGGATTTGTCCAATCAGAATAGGATTCTGTTAAACCTTCAGGTACAATAACCCTAGTAATAAAGCTTGTATACAGTGTGTCAATTCAGGTGATAGAAGTTGGTAGATTCTGACAGAAGCCATTGTCATCCACAGAAATGGCCAAGATACCCAATCATAAGCATCCCTCATGTCCAAAAACATGAATAGCTATTCTCAGACCTGCGCACATCCTGCAGAATGTATTGAACAGAATGGATACTCTCAGATAGTTTGCCCCCTGATGAATCCATTTTGTGATATATGTATGGTCCTCAGGGCTGTACGCTTCAGGCAGATTAAAGATTTGCATAAGGAGTTTATAATTGACAATCAAAAGTGCAATTGAGTGGCAGTTATGAAGAAGCCGCTGAGGACCTTTTTGTGCAACATCACAATTTGGATCTCATGGCCCCCTGAAATTTGACACTTATATGACAAGCAATGATTAAACAAATGAGCCAGTTCCGGAGCCACCTGATCATGGAGTGCATTTAGCATCTCAATACGCATGTTGTCAGGGCCAGGGGCCTTAGCTTTTGGCACTTTTTCAAGTGCACATTTCACCTCTGCTTCCATAATTGAGGCAGAAAGATTGTTCTAGTTAACTGGTGAGCACCCTTGGAGCATCAGCTTAGCCATGGCCATGAGGGTTTTTGTCACCAGAATATTGGGTTCACCCAAATGGAAGAGATCACTAAAAACTGCTCCACTTTCTGCTTGATTGTGGCAGGATCACTGGAAATAATGTCATTAATTGTTTCTACCTGGCAGAGCTTGTCCCAAGTCTGGATTTCTTTGAGACTAAACAAGTTCTCCTTAATAGTTGTTCCCAGAAGTCTTTGGTGGTTAAAGGTTGCATTCTGCTGGCGTTCAGTTCCTGTCTGTGAGGAAACGCTTGGTACTGCTTATGGGTTTTCCAATAATCATACTACCATTCCTCACTATCCTGACGCCCACGCTTTAGGCTCACCAAAGCCTCCTTCAGCTGGTGGACTGCTGCAGTACGCTAGTAGGTTTTGGTTTTTTCATACTTGGCACTATCCCTCATATGCTAACCCTTTATTTTTAGCCATCAGTTGTGAGGATCAAGGCCTGGATGCTGATCTAGGTATGCTAAACCCAATTGAACCCACTTTCAGTCATTCAGCGCAAGGTGAGGTCCTGCATCATCGAAGGAGAGATTTGCCACTACTGCTGCAGCAGGTTATTACCTAAATCAATGGACACCTTAATAATCATATGGTCACTTTCAACATTAATGAAGACCTCACTGTTTAAAGTACACTGTCTGAGGTCAGATGTGACTAGGATTTAATCCATCTGGGAACCGTGTAACAGCTTATTGTAGAGGTCAGACTCTCACCCCATAAGATTTTTGGGGTCATCGTCCTCTTCATAAATCATAAGGCACAAATGACGCTACCAGGTATGCAAGCATATCTCCACCATACTAGAAAGATTCCTGCATATGGGAACATATCCCTGCTCATAGTCACCCAACAGTTTAGGTCACCTGCAATAACCGTTGTGGCTTCAGTTTTCGCTTCTGAGAGGAATTTCCAGAAATTTCAGCTTTGTGGGGTTGGGTGATGTGTATATCACAATTATACATAGAGTTTTCCAAGTATACTTGTCATGGGCCATGGACACAAAAATTCTGCAAGCATGTGTCTCCTTCTTGAATTCCAAATTGAAATTTTTGTTCAGTACTATAAACACCATGTGATCTGACTAAAGCGCCTGACACTTAATCTTCAGGGACCACAGGTGATGCTTGGGATCTCTGTCTGAACTAAAGACCATTTTGCACTAGCTATGGGCCCCAGTTTTAGATAGTAAAATTTGGTCAATATAATTACTAGTTTTTATATGCATTTTTCTTGTCCATGTCTGAATGCTAGCCATCCCCCTAGCATTAGTGGTTGCGATGATAATAGATGGCCACCCAACCCATGGGTATTAGGCTTTTCAGGATTGTGCGTCAAATTGCAAATGGAAGTTGGTTAGTTAATGTTGAACAGCGTCACATCTGGGTGATGAGATGGCCATAAACAGCAGGTGTGGTTGGATGGAACTGGGATTTTGTTGTCAGGCATCACATGCATGGTTTACTATGCCACCATCCCAGTCTCCTTGTCAATTGAGAGAGAAGATGTCTTTAGCAAAAACTATAATTTATGCTGCTTTGAGGGCATGTGAGTGGCATAAGCAGCTGGGGTTTCTGACTTATTGTTAGGATTAGCAGCAGGAGATGACTAACCTCAAGGCACAGACTTGGAATGAGGGGGACAGGATTTTCTTCCTTTTTATGGTTAATTTCCAGACTGGTTGTACCAATAGGGATTTGCTCAGCCAAATGAGTTAATTTCTCAGCCCCCTTTTTCTTACAACTCAGTAAGGACTTTTGCCTCCACTTTAAGCCAACGGATTTTCTCCTTCTCCACCCAATCTGCCTGGGTGGGATGGGCCTGAGGTAATCCAGAGCAGGTTTCTTCATCCATTCAATATGACTCCAGGTTCATATTCATAAATGGCTTATCTGCTGCTGCTGGATGCTTAGTTAGCTACTACATCCACGCTTCCTTATGGGCTGCATCCAGCTTTTTTGATGACGCTTCATATATGTAACCTCTAATACATTACGTGGCAACCACTATTTAGGTGTATGATGAAGGAATACTTTTGTCACGGACTTGGTGATGCCATTGACCAGAGAATACTTGAAATCATGGGGGTTTTGCTTTTTTTATGATGGCACTGTGCCATTGTGTAACCTGTTTAGAAACAAAAGTGTCAAAACTGTTTGTCATCCTTTATTCCAAATAAATCACCCGTTGGAGGCCTGAAATATGGATAAACCAAGTAAGAAAAAACTTTGTTAGCTTTATTCAGGGTGCAGACTTGTACAGGGCTTCCACTGTATTGGGGAAAAAAGACACCAAGCAATATAACTACTTTCTACTTGCTGAAATTGCAGACCTTGCCATATTAAAATAGGCTGGTACAAATTGCCTCATGAACCCATTTGTGGGCATGATCCTTCAGCAAGCTATAAAAAGTCACCCATTTTGCAGTCTGATCTACATATAGAGTGGGTTTTATGTGAAGGTGGAAATCCTAATACTGGATGCTCACTTCTATAAAAAGCTTATTGTCAAATTTGTTGGAGATCAAAATATCAATGTACCCACATTCTGAGACCTAATGATGATTAAAATTGCTGCCAGCCAGTATGAGGTCAAGCTCTTGGTAAATCGTGATAATCAGATCCAACCACACCTCCTCTCTGACCAATTGGAGGTGGATGTGGATTGAATCCTGAAGATAGGATTTGGGGGCCTGTCAGTAAGAAAACCAATCACTCATAAACAAATAAATAAAATTAATATTTGAACTGATAAAATTCCATGATTTTTGTTGAGAGGGGTGGTCACCAAGCAATATGATTTTTATTAATACAGGGTGCCAGGGCCTTTGTGGAGGTTTCCCTTTTGAGATCCAACTGATGACTTCATCAAGTCCAAAGATGCGGGACAAAAACAGCTGTACTTTATGCAAATGAATTCCCCATTATGAATGGTGCAGGCCATAGCTGCACTAATTTTGAGGGCTTGCCATCCCAATGCATCTGCAGGATAGAAGCCAAACCAATATTTGATTAATGAAGCTTCAGGGCCACACACCATATGCATATATTAGAAGAGTTTATCAAGAAAGATAGTGCTTCACTGACACCAATTGTGCACCATAATACTGTTCTGCCTTGCATTGGTAACCATTCATGTTGCTTTTGTGGTTATGTCTGCCTCACTCCATTGGAATGCTTTGTTTGGGGTAAATCCTTCCGCTGTGTAGGGGTAGCAAGAAAGGGCTCAGAAAATGACTGTTTTCAGTCCCAATTAGCTTTAACCTGAATGCTCATTTTGAGCCAATCCTAATCAAGTTCTGGGGTTATAACCCATGAATGGCTGCCGCTGCTTAATGTGGGATCTCATGCTTAATACAGGCATGAGCAGTCTCAGGGGTGAGTCCTGCCACATCCCAATCTGCTGATGTAGCTAAGGGGGCATGGCCACTCCAGAGCTACCATTTAACCAGCAAAAAGGAGTGGCCATGCACGGTTTCATGATATCTTTCATAACTCCCAAACATCTTTCAGTCCTGGATGTGATTTACAGTGGTTTTAGCATGGAGCTTGTTAACATTTGACAGATTTGGTTAATTCTTCTAAGCTTCCTGCACAGGCTAAAACCCACTGAGCAAAGGATGAGCAATATGGTTATTGCTGATCCTTGATAGATAATAGTAATAAATTATTTAGATAAGTAGATATTGCCCCAACAATACCAATTTATTTAATATATAAATGAACAGTTACTTTTATTTAACCTTCCCTACTCTATTACTTCTCAAAAAACCTCCCTTTTCTCGTTCTCACACTCAACTCTTAATCATTGGTATTCATAGTCAGCTTCAATCCTTCCACTTAGTAATTCTCCATTTTCTACATTTTAGGGGTTTCATTCTATCACCAAGACTCTGGCAGAATTCCCTCAATTTGTTGAACTATTATTACTTTAATCAATCCGCTTCACATTGACATAAGCTAACGCTCAAATCTTGAGGCTCACCTTGACTTATAAATACAATTTGCTGGATATGTGACTTACTGTCCAGTCATATCAATTTCTCAATAGAGCCAGTACTTCATCTTTATGGGGATAAAACCATTTGTGCTTCAGCTAATCACAACTTCTGGTGACCCTTCTCAGAAGAGCTCTCATTCAACAGCTTTTTTTATGTCCAACATTCTTGCAGCAAGTCAGAGCATAGTAGGAAGGATGCATGTTTATGACCAGTGTAAGGCTTTTGTAGCCTAAAACCTGGCCATGATCCATGATAACTCCTCCTCAGGAGAAAAGGTGGTGTTATGCCACTTGAAGGAAACTTAGGTGGAAAAAGCATGGTGCATCTAGTTAAGCGCAATGGCAGTATTGGAGAATATTTTAATTTATACAGTCAGTCCAGATAAGGAGAGACCTGAGCTTTTCACCAAGAGCTCCATCTTGGCAGAATTACCCACTTTATTAACCTCCATTGCATTGAAGAGGTCAATTCCAGTATCTAGCTATATCTTGGCATTGGCAGGTTTTATGTCCTCCCAGACAGCTGCTTCTACTGTGTGGTGTTCCACTAGTAGCTTCATCCACTTAAGGGCTTGCTCAGTGCAGATGTATAATGATTTAGAGATTATTTATAACATAAATAGAATCAATGTATCAATTTACCATTTTGCTGTCCAGCAGAGAACTTGCTATCATGACAAGTGGCTGCTATCTGAGGGGATATGATTTTCAAAATCCATAGGGTTACTATCATATATAGGAACTGCAACATATTCCTACTGTGACGCATCTTGGGTGGAGATGCCTCTATGGGTATGCCCTTCTGAACTGAATATACTTTATGGGAAATTATAAGGTTTGGTGCTGTACTCCTGGGTAGCATCAGCAGATTTGGTGATTGGTGCTGACACTTTTGATTTTTTCTGCAATAGATTTTGGTAATCAGACAAATTTGATTTATATCCTAAAGCAACTGTAACTTGATTGGGGCTTATAATACAATAAAGGATTATTTAGTTGAGGTGATTAAATTCTAGCAGGGATAATTGGTGAAATTTTAGCATATGAGGGATTAATTTCTGATTGAACCTGACTATAGTTACTAAGCTCAGGGTAATTGAGTTCCAGATTGGGAGAATTGGTGATGGGAATCCTTACAGTAGCAGAGGGTTTTAATGGGCCTGAAAGGAGCAATATCCCAGTACTGGGGCCCCAGACCAAGATAGAAGTTTTTGGGGGTTAACCACCAGTACCTTAGCTTTTCCAAGGACTTTCTAATTGGTGTGAAACATGGATTCTGCTGGAGCAGCCACTTGATCTATCTGTAGCTTAGTTGCCCTTATGGGGCATGAGCCCCCAAATTTATATTTGAATAAACCTGCATTGTACCAATTGTAGTGTTGGTAGCTGAGTCAGTAGGGTATATTCTGATAGCATCGCTGACAGCTTTACCACTAAAGTTGGCAGATGCACTCCCACCAGTTGGATCAACTATACATTATAGTAAGTTTTGACAATAAACAGTTACTTTGGGCTGATAATTCAATGAGCTAAGCTTGGTTAGAGTGGGATTCCCATTTATAACTGGAGTGACAGAAAGGATGAGTACTGCTTTAATTAGGGCAGAAGGTACAAACTAAATTTTATTTTTGCTAAACTTTTTTATCAGGTCACTTTTTGAAATTAAAAAAGTGAGGTTAAAGTGTAAAAGAAATATAACCAATGTTCTCACTACACTAACACCCCCTAATAATAATGATAGTAATAATAATATAATGATATATTATATTTTATTCAATACTAGCCGATTTACCCGTGCTTCGCTACGGTGTCTATAAAATTAAAGATTTTCAATAAATTAATTTAGATTTTATATTATAGATAAACAAAACTACTCAGCCAAATCTAATTGCTCAATCGAATCAAAATCCACCAACCACTCAGGTAAACCTAACTGAACTTATCAAAACAACTAATAACTAATCACCCCTTAAACTAAACTGTGTCCGATTAATTTGACCAAAAGCCATCAACCACTCGGCCAAACAAAATAAACCTATCGAATCAATCAAATAATATTAAACTGCTATCCAAAACATCTCTATATATTTAAAATCATCGTGTACGTGACATATATTCCAAACTACTAAATCAACTTCTACTTAACTTGCCAAAAGTATTTTATTACATAGGTGAACCAAATTAGGCAGGTTTTTAAAATATATAAACCTAACATCCAGATACCCGTGCTTTGCTACAGTATTTAGTTTATCAAATGATAAGCTCATATTGTAGCCTATAGGCTGTGCCAGCACTACTCTTGAGCCACTCGGACTAACAGCTCCGCTGTTGCCCTCGTGGCTGAACTGATTATCCTAACTACTTAATATACTTAAACTTAATACTGATTTTTGTTGAGTTTCAGGTGAGCAATTTTGTGAATTATTCAATGATATTCGCCAATTCTCACCCACTCACCCAAATAGATTGAACCTATCATACTCGATAGTTTCAGATTCGATCTTATTTGCCAATTCTCACCCACTCACCCAAATAGATTAAACATATTAGAATCGATTAGCTTCAGGTGAGCAATTTGGTGAATTATTCAACAATATTTGTCAATTCTCATCCACTCGCCCAAATAAATTAACCCATCAGGCTCGATAATTTCAGATTCGATAAGTTTCGCCACTTCTCACCCACTCACCCAAATAGATTGACCCTATCAGACTCGAAGGTTTCAGATGTCAGTCAGTCAGTCAGTCAGTGAGTGAGTGAATGTGTTTTAAGTAGATTTTATTCAATATTTTATTCAAGGTGGGCCGACCTGGGACGATACCGCACCGATTAAGGGAAATCGAATTAATGGGAAAGGAGGATAAAATCCGGAAAACCTCCAAGCGCGGCGTATGATAGGCCAGGAACTCCATGGACCGCCTTTGCTATTCGCTATCTCGGTTCGGGGCATTGGTGCGCAACGCCAACACAGTCATAATTGTCCCCTACCCAAAGTTCCAGTACCGGAATCGAACTCGGGAAGGCAATAATAATAATGATAATAATGATAATATTATAATATTGCATAAGTTTACTAATTAAACTTGTGCAATGTATAATAATTTTTCCTTATTTTATCATAAGCTTAGAGTAGAATTTTTTAAGGTTTGTCAACTGCAAGAAATATTACATTGATTAAAGGTGTAAGCTGGCGAAATTTCAGAAAAGCAAGCTAAAAGGCCTAGAATAGCATTTTGTTCTCTAAATTATATATGGGTAAAATATCATTACTTCCTTTTGATTAAATTGTCATAAGAATGTCTCCATTGGAATTTTAAACCAAATTCTAATTTAAGTTACATTAAAATCTAGTTTATTTGGCAAATCAAGCGGCTTCAAACTACATCGAATCTAGAATCTAAAGCTTGTTATTGTGGGTTCACGTTTTATATTCAGAATTAATAATTTTTAACTACGTAGAATCAGACCCAAATATTTATCTCTTTAATTCAACTTTTATACTTAATGTTTGAATTATATCGGCGCATAAAACGTCGCCTTGGACTGAATCCTTATGAACCCATTCCTTCGCATGAGCAACATAACAGCTTACCAGCTTCCCGACCTCCTAATCCCAAGGGGTTCTTTGCCAATGAACGAACCCTGCTATCCTGGTTGCATTTTTCAGTGGTTTTAGGAGCACTTGCGGTTGCTATTATTAACCAAACAGATTCCAAGTCTGGGCTTTTGTCCGCATCTTTATTCGCAGTATTGTCGATCGCCATTATGCTTATTTCGTATTACAACTTTCGTTGGCGAGCTGCTAAATTGAAGGAAAAGGAGTTCGGATATTATGGTAAAATATTTATACACATAGCATTACAAGTTGACGGCTTGATTCATTTCAGTATTTCAACTTTCAAACACCTTTATGTATTTACCACGTTTGCTTTTACTCCTTGTACTAAATTAAGGAACTAGGGTAAATAGTTACAGTTTAGAAAGTATAGGCTTAGCTTATTGAAGTAATAGTTACGTTTTTTGCAATTAAGCATGCACTTTATTAAATCTCTTTACTTTTTTACTAATTTTTATTTAGATGATCTGAAAACGCCTGTCGTTTTATTGATTTTTTTCCTGATCGCGGTGGCGTTTAACATTTGGGTTCAGATCGCTGCCCGGTTGCTGTAATCAAAACGCTGAAAATTAGCCATTCATTGTCTACTTCTTGCAGAGCGGGATACGCTTTTAAATAGCGCAGTAATAAGCTTTTAAGGCACAGTTTGGATGCTAGCAAATATACTTTGTAGATAAATTCATTACTTATTTTATAAGCAGAATGTCATAGATTAATACTGGGTTCTATTTCGGCATTTATCTATAAAAAGGCATTATTCACTAAGTTCTGCAAGAAGGTCAAATAGTGAATTTGGAATTTTGACTATTTTATGGCTTTACATTATCATATTTAAAATTTAGAACTTTTCAAAATAATTATTTAAATTTGAACAGTCTATACCAATGAGCTAGCTTTTCGTTTTTCCTTTTATATATCTTAAAAGGTTTAGTTTTTGTTTTTCTAAAAAATCTTTTTACTTTACAGAATATATTTATGGAAGCAGTTAAACCGTAATTAGAATTATTAATTGCATTAGTATGTTTTTATAACATATTTAAATACTGATATATTATAAGTTTAGGGAGATGATTTTTATTAATTCCTTATAGCGAAATCTTTTTTTAGCCAACGTTTTGATACAATTTTAGTTCCTTTTCCTTCAGACCTATAAAATCATTAAAAGTTATTTATAAAGTGCTTGTTATACTCTTTTGTAAACAAAGAAATATTGATGCTGGCCGATGCTATAATCTGGGTATTTGGAATGAAGCGATATCCTTTATTTAGCAATAATGGGTATAAAATTTAGTTGAACATAAACAAAGTTGTTTTGATAAGATATATCGGAGTTGAAATGTAAACATTTAACGAGGACTCATTCAAGCATCTATAGCTGAGAGAGAAAAAAGGATTTAATGTTTAAACTATAAAGTAAGATGAAACGGATGATAGAATATAATAAAAGTTTATATGCAAAGTTAATATCAAGGCAAAGGTAATGTGTTGCTTATTCAATTTCACAACTTAATTATTTTATAGTGGTGAAAGATATAAATTGTTACAAATGGTGCATTTATAAATTAAATGGGTCTACAAGGTGCTCAATGAAGGGCAATTATCACGAGGATAAATAGTCAAGTCATCCAGATTAATTTAACTTTGTAAGGACTTGGTCCTTGTTGGAATTTGCACAGAATCTGATAATAAATTGAGTCAGGTCCTTTGAAGCTCACTTAAGATTGTGGACATATATGGATATCACACTGAAACCCAATATATAAATAATATAGGACTTAACCTTTATTAGAGGTTCAGAGGTCCAAATAAAGTTCCTATGGTTGGAACTTAACCAGTTGGTGATGGTTCAGAGGTTCCTGCGGGCTGAAAATAATCATTGTTGGGTTTTGCACTGAGATCCAAATATAAATATGCTAATTGAACTTCAAAGAGTAAATAATACTGCAAGGAAAGTTACTTTATTATGAAAACATTTAGTACTATTTATAGTACTAGGGAAGTATCATAGATCAAGGTTAATTAAATATCAAGGGTAATTAGTTAAAGATAGGAGAGATCAGGATAGGCAAATGATCAGCATCATTTGCCAACAGCATGAGTTATATAAATACTTACCAAATAATACAAGGGGGTCTGGCATAGTAGGATGAGACCTCTTTTCTCTCTCCCATACATCACTTTTTAAATCAAAAAGTGAACTGAACAAGAATCGAGAGAGTAACCAACTGCCAGTGCACACTGCAATTATAGAGCAGTGAACCATGGCCAACCACCCAAGCATAGGGAAGTCAATCTGCCCCTCTGTGCGCAGCACATAGAAACAGATGACTTGCCTACGCCAATATTAATTAATAATAATAATACAAAGGATGCTAAGATGGATATACCATCTAATGAACTTCCCGCTGACCCAAGCCCCCACACAACTAGAAATGGGGAAGGGCAATGCAACATATGTATATCAAGTAATAATCTGGTGACACAAATGATGATGAAATGTGCAAATGCGTCAAAGGGTCATGATACCCTTGTGACTAGTGTGGATAATGGGTTGACTCCCTAAGATTGGTGACCACCAACAACCAGATGATAAGAGAAACCTTTGGGGAGTGAGACCTGATGCTGAGAACAGTAGTGTCTGGTATATCCCACTGAACCTCAACCAGTAGAGGGGATTGGGGCCTCGCAGGGTGAGAAAATTTTTGTGAAAAAAATAAAAAACCTGGACAAAGTATTGGTAGGATCCAAAACCAACTCAGATTTGCTTGACAAAAATCAGCAGCTCAAACTAACAGAGCAAAGCTATAAAAAGTTTTCTACCAGCATGGAGAAACTTACCAAATCTGCTCGGGGTATTTGAGTGAAGAAGAAGTCAGAAACCAGTTCCAAAAAGGCCCAGTTGGGGGGCAAATAGTCCCCAATCAAAATCAATTTGGCGACATGAGAAAACTGTCAGATGTGATCCCTGGTACACCATCCGGTGCAATCCCCAGCAAATTTATATCAACAGGGGGCTCTAACTCAACCATGAATCAACAACTGACCCTGAAGAGCCAATCACTGAACCAATATGATCCATTGGGGACCAACCCCAATGGGGGTGAAACTATGTTGGGGACTGAATCTGAGGGATCAGAAAATCAAGAAAATTTGACAAAAAACTGAAAGTACTACTGGAAGGGGCTGAAACACTGACACCAATCAAGTTGGTGGCCAGGGCCCTGATAAAATACACTCTGATTTAGTCAGACATGTTGGTGTGCTGAGGCGTGTCTACCTGCGAGATCAAACAATAGGAGGCCTTTCAGTTCCCATGCTCTACGGTCACTCAGTGGGTCTCCAAAGGTATCAAACCAGCTGTCAAGGCTATGTGGTGAGCCCACAAATTTTCCACTGGAGTGGCCAAATGCTGGCTCAACACCCAAATCTCAATTGGCATGGTGGTACTATTTTAAAGTGTCATGAGTCCAGACTGAAGACACCCTGGAATGGATGAAAATCCCCATGAAAAACAAGGTGATCAAGGTCACAATCTTCAAAGACTTAAAACTGGCAGATGCAAAAGCCTGGATGGAGGCTGGCATCAATCTTTTAAATGCGATGGAGTATAACAAGGCAGGCATTACAGCACAATATACCCAAGTCATTGGGAGCTCAGGCCTCAACCCAACAGGTTTAGCTAATTATGAAAAACAATTCCCTAACACCTTGACTGCCCTCAAATGGGCCTGACACACCATTTCAGTAGACACAGCACTGGAATGGTACAATACTATGTTCTCCCCAGAGGAGGCACTACCATGGATCACAGCCAGGTTCAAGGCCACCAAGGCCTTACACTGGTTGTACACCCAAATTCCACCAGCCACTGCATCTGACCTGATGAAAGCAGGCTGGACAAAGGAAAAGCGGTGGAATGGGGACCCTTTCAGGATTGGTCACTGGAAGAGGCTATCAACTTGTCTGCCAACAGATTTACACCAATGGAGATGAAATACTGGTTCCAAACGAGGGCCAGTATGGACCTAGTGCACAAATGGGAGGAGCTGGGGGGTGACTAAACCTATCCATGAAACCCTTAGAGGCCAACCATTCCCAATCAAAAAGTGGAAAATCTGGCATGATTCCACAACACTTGCCAAAGCTGCAGACTGGGATGCAGCGGGGTTAACCCCTGAATCAGCCCAACTGTAGATGGAACATGAGATTTCACCACAGGCAGCAATGCGATGAAAGGGGTCACAACCTCAGATTTGGGCTGAGAATGGCTCAAAGTGGGGATCCGCATTGAAACTATCTGGGATTGAAACCAATCCTTCCCAGAACTGATGCTAGCAGCCCCATATGCCACCAAAGGTTTCACCCCTCCAAAGCATTCCAATGGAGTGAAGCAGGTGTTTCGGCAGCTATGGCATGAGTATTTACAGATGTGGGCTGGAATGGTGTCACAGTAAGGGACTAGTGCCAGTGTAGCTTGATTACGCTGGAGGTCCTTCAAAAATACCTCCACCCAACGTGCAGCCCAGAATCCACCCTCAAATGATACCAACTGGGGTTCTTGCCAACGGATGCTCTAGAGTGGCAGAGCCTCAAGATTGGAGCACAAATGGCTAAAAGTATAAGCCACCAAGGTATCAGCATTCACCAGATCAAAGAATTCCTCAACCAGGGGTTCAGCCTCAACAAATTGGTAAGCTGGATTTTGAAAGGAAAGACCCCCACCAAAGTACCCAAACCAAGCGCGAAAACCAAATCCTACAGCACTGCGGCAGCACATACTGAAGACAAAACCTGGAATGGAGCAGGGAGCCACATTGAGTATATCTGTCAGTTGATCAGTGGGGCTTTACAGACTGCCAGGCACCAAAATTGTACCTAAAGGATGCTATCCAAATCCACCTGCAGCTAGTGGAGGAAGAATAATGGTCTGACCTGATATTGTTGATTTATCAGGAACTTGATGAAGTCCTAGCTGGAGGGGACTTTGATCACCACTGGGTACCCAATCAAGGCTATATAGATATAGCAATCTCAGGAAAATTAGCCCACAGAGAAACTCCTCAAAATTGGCATCAAATACAAGGGGATTTATCTGCAAATGGAGCTGACCAGATATGCCAACCAAACTGCAAGGTGGTTGACCTTTCAGAATCTCCCCACCAATCATGAACAGAAGTGGGTGCAGAAAGCGATCCATATCAGATTGTTGTACTATGGGGAAGTACAAGAATTTTGGCAAGCCGGTGGCAATTACATTGCAAAATGCCTCCATCCTTGGACAGTAGAAGCGCTGTACAAACTGGCACCCTGGATGGAATTGAACAAAATTACTCTACCCCAATTCTTCCGCCTGCTCAGCCTTGACAGGGTAGTATACATTGAACAGGAGGATGCCAAACAAGTGTGTTGGTTCAGTTACCAGACTGGTCACACAATAGCCCAAAGCCACCATTGTAAAGATAGAACTACATGGGAATATGAGTATGACCCCATCGGGGGGATCACCAAGGTTGGTACCAAGACTTTCCTTCACCTGAAAGCCAGAAAATGGATCCCGTGTAATCTAACAGAGGTAGCGGATATGAAATGCAAACAACAAGAATTGGACCTGGCACATAGAGAAGCGTGGGAATGAGAAGTGGCAAAGTGACCCAAAGCGGATGATGAACCATTTATAAATCTGAACCCCAGATTTTACACAATGGATGAGGTATCAACCTCAGCCCAACAGAGCAATGTCCAACCCAATTGGAATGGATGGTCCGCGAGGAGAAAAGATGGCAGAAGGTGAACCCAAAGAAGTCCCCCAAGCAAGGATGGATGCAGGAAGCCAGCAAATTGAAATTGAAGCCTGACAAGATGAAAGCAAATACTAAATCAAATCAGAAGTCATTGGCAAATAAACCCAAGGCAACCGGTGAAAAAGCAGCAGGAGCAACAAAATTGATAAAGTCATGCGGACAATCACTGACTAAAAATTGAGTTCTGCCACTAAATTGAATGAAGAGGTGCAAATCTGACCAACAGATGAGGGGGAATCTGCCGCTCCGCCAGCAGGGGACAAGGGGGACCAGACCCAATTATAAAACCATCCCCACTATCCATCAACATGGAGATGGTGATGGTGACCAAATTCCCAGTACACAGAATGCCTGGGAATATAATCCCAGTCCCAACCAACTGACCCCAAAACCAAATAATACACCCCACCAACCATTGATGCCACCATCATCTACCAATCAGACCTCAGTACGCGACTCAATCCACAACCCAGACAATGCTAAACCTCATACCCATGGGTCAGGCAGCCAGAAATGAGGATAGCGACCACAAATGCTTGGGGGATGGCAAGCATACAAACAAGGAGGAGGAAGATGCACCATTTAAAAACTAATAATATTGAACTAATTTTTATTTTGGAAACACAAGATGGTAACCAAAAGGAAATGGTGCCAAGCTCAAACTGCAATGTGAAAAACCACCTGTGGTCCCACCAAATAGGCTACCAAGCCCTTTGGATGGACCACGTGGTGATAGTTGCAATGGACAAGAAAATAGACCTGGAATTTGTGGAAAAAACCCACACCGGTAGGATCTTAATAGTGATGGCTACAAACAGAGAAACTTGCAGGAGCATATGAGTGGTATCAGTCTACGCCCCACCAAAGCACCACAAAAACCATATTATTTGGGAATAACTAGTGGAAGTGCCATCCAAAGCGATGACTATAATAGCAGGTGACCTGAACTGTTGGATGAATTTGAGCTGGGATACATTCCTGACGAGAGAATGTCCCAACAGTAAGGCCAATGAGATGCTCAATTACCTAGTCAAATTGGGGATGTGCCTAATGATTGATGAAGAGGATGATGACCCAGCCAACCTAACGTGGTGGTCATATGACGCCGCTGGATCCCCACTATCAGGATCACATTTAGACTACATCCTAGTGTCATTGGATCTCAAGCCAATGACATCCAACAGCAAGGTTAACATAAATGCCAAAAGTGACCACATGGTCATCCAGGTGGAGATCGACCTTGATGAACCTCTGAGGAACCACGAGTGGCAACTGGCAAAGCCATGCTGAGGGATGGGGATTGGCGCCGAAAGGTTGATGCTGGACTGGATCAACTTGTAGCATATCTGGACAACCGCACAGAGTTGGACCCACTAGAACGATGGACCCAGATCAAAGTGAAAATGAAACACAATAGTATGAAGCTCAAAAAAGTGACCTCCTACAAGTGAACTGCTGCCGTGAAGCAACTGAAGTCTAAATTAGAAAGGCTGAGGCTCACCCAATGGGACAGTGAAGACTGGTGGAGCAAGTACTAAACAACACACAAAAAGTATCAGGCCATAATGATGATGCAAGACTCAGAGAGATGGACCAATGTGACTTACTGATATCAGAGCTTAGCGGGGATGATGACCAAAGAGGGCCTAAAACACCTCAAGGAAATCTGAACTAAGGCTAGGGTATGAGAAGTGGAGACAGCGGAAGGGGAAGTATCAACATAACCCAAAATGATTAAGCACAAGGTCGAGCTTTTCTACAGTGATCTCTTCTGACAACAAGAAATGAGTGAATCGGCAACAAAAACCCTTATTGACCTGGCCAAGCTGGCACTGGGAGGCTGTACACCAGAAGACGTCACCAAGCTATCTACCGAAATCTCTATCAATGAAATTAAGAGGGCGCTAAAGGAGTTGCCAATAATGAAAGCACCAGGCCCCAACAATATATGTGCAGAAATATACAGCATATTTTGAGAACACATCCGCTGGAGCTCAAAGCCCTCTTTAACCACTGTTTGCAAAATGGCCAGCAAATTCTGGGAGGCCAAGAGACCTGAATTGTACTTCTGTACAAAAAAGGGCCGCAGATGCCAACTTTGGAACTGGTGCCCAATTGCGCTATTGAACGCCAATTATAAACTGCTCATGCGCATACTATCTAATCAACTTATGGCAACAGCACCGCGCACACTCCATAGTGCCCAGCACAGCTTCATCAAAGGCCTTAGTATATGAGACAGCATTGGTTCAGTCCAGAGCATATTCCAGGATATGAGGGGCATTGAACAGGGGTACCTTATATTCTTCAACATGGAAAAGTCATACAACTGAGTAGTGTGGTCATTCCTTCATGAGGCACTAAAGGCAATCAGTATCCCCTACATGTTTTGAGCATGGATAATGATGCTGTACTTAGGCCTGGTAATGAAGGTGATTGTCGCAGATGGCATAACCAACGAAATCCCTGTTGGGCAAGGTCTCCGCCAAGGTGACCCTATATTCACCAATACTCTTCAACTTTGCAGCCAACATTCTACTGGTGGCAGCGGACGCAAAGCTCCAGAGTCTAGTCCACCCTAACCAAATGCCACTGAAGATGCTAGCAACACTGACAATATGGTAGTAGGCATAAGCTCACCGACCATCCTCCAGGGCGCCAGGGAACTATTAAAACTCTATCAGCTAGCATTGAACGCAAAAATCAACTTGGAAAAAACCTCAGTGATGAGGGTCAGCAACTTGAGCTTCAGCCCACCAACTGACACAACGCCAATTATGAACTCCCAGACAGTCTGATACCTCAGGATAATCTTCAATGACAAGGGACCAGAGGTACTGGAGACCAAACAGGTTGTATTGTCAAGCTTATTGATCTGAATGGCATGCTGGAAAAGCGCCAGACTAAGCCTCAAGGAGAAAGTGCAGGCAATAAATGTCTTCATATTCTCAAAGTTGTGGTATGTTGCTCATGTGCTACCAATGAGCCCAAACTTAGAGAAGAAAATCAGGTTAATGCTCCAAACCTTCCTGTGGTTCAAGGCGAAGGTGGCGCCAATACCACTGGAAGCCCTGTCAAAACCAAAGAACAAAGGAGGCATGGGCCTCCTGGACTTTGAATCTCACACCTGGCATATATGGGGGAAGTCGTTCCTGAAGCTAACACAGACACACATGCACTTCCTGACCCTAGCATGGCGTGAACTGAGCAAGAGCTCAAGGCCTCCAAGAGCTGGTCTCTCCCCACTCAATATGTGAATGGATGGTGAACCGCCCGCGGATAACCTCCCAAAAAGGTACTCTACACTACTGGCGACTATGCAATTGGGCCATGCGCCAGGGCGGATGGTCATTTGAGCAATTGGAATGAGAAGCTAACCAAATTCAAAGGGACGTTGAAGCACGTAATTCCACAATGATTTCCGCAATAAGCTGAGAGGAGCGTAACCAAATTGCCAACAAATATGAAACCAAGTTAATCAGAATAAGGTACAAATTGATGCTGATAGAATATGGGGATCCGCTCCTGAAACTGGGGCGCAATCTGCCCAACCGTCCACAAATCCTAAACAAATGGACTCCCAAAGGCCACAACACCAACTACCCGATGAAGGAGTTGATTTTGGGCCTGAACTCCCGCTTGGTAACAGCCAAACAGCATTTGGTAACCTGATGGATCCTAAATTGGGCATTCAAATTGGCAAGCACAGTGGGCTGGACTACCAGCACAAAGAATGCCCCATATGTATTGAACCAGAAGCAGACATAGCCCACCATTACTATAAATGCGCCGTGTTCAAAAAAATACTGGTCCATGATGCGCTACATCCTATCAGGTGAACAATTGCCACCAGGAATACATCCATCATAGGATCTTTTCTTCACAAAAACCCTGAAAATGGCTCTGATACAACTATGAGCCTTCATTTACCATTATTGTGTTTGGGTAATCCACTGTGCGCTCATCGCCAAGGTTTTGAGCAATGAGTGCCCCCACCACAGAGGTTTGGTATTGAAGCCCATTTAGATTATTTCTGATCAACTCCTTCAGATCTCAAAATTTTTGCGCATAATCCCTGGGTGTTATAAAGCCACACATTTGGCTTTCCCCACCAGATCGCTCATTGCATATGATGAGGTAACTAATCAACTGAGAATTGAATGGCCTATAAGCCTGCCAATGCTAGAACCATGGTTAGTGATGGTGATCACTGATCAGCAATAGTCAGAGGTGCTAGAACTCTAGTGGCCTGAACCCCCAGTCCTTTTTACCCTTGGCTGAATCACCTGTATTCCGCCCTCCCCTCTTCGATTTATTCGAGGTACGCCGACCAGGGGATGGACAGTACCGATCACAACACTCAAAATGGCAAAACAAACTACTAACCAGGTGGGAAGCAGAAACTGCTTAACCCACCATGGCAGAGGGTGAGGAGGGGTTGGGGGGTTGGTTTTCAGAAAGACCCGCCTCAATCAAGGGGTGTTGGTTGCAGTACCGGATCAGAGCAGAGAGCCAGGGCGTTGGGGCATCTGCATAGTGGGGGCTGAGGTCAGCGTAGTAGGAGTTTTCCACTTCTGCATCAAGATAATGACGGGAAAGTGTCTCAACAAAAGCTGCGAGGAGAACTTCAGCTTCTTTGCAGGCTTCAGGAAGTTGGGTGAAAAGGGAGATACTGTGGCGGGTGATTTTGGCTGAGGGGTTGAATGAAGCAAGTGTTGCGACATTCATAACAGCAATTTCAGCATCATCAAATAATTTTGAGATGTCACTGCAGGGAGATTCAGGGAAGTCAGGGGGAAGAAGATGGTGGGCAGGCCATGCTGGAGCTGAGCCACTGACTGGGCCACCGCGGTGCGTAGTTTTGGGCAATGAGGAGAGGCCACCGCAGCTAAGGCGAGCTGGTGGTCACTTTGGAAGGGGTTGTATTGGGTAGAGGAGCAAAATGGCGAGGGGTAGGGGTTTCATCAAAGTCGGGAAGGAAAAATTCTGCCCGACCATAATCGCCATGGCAGAGAGGTTGACCTGTATGCTTACTAATAAGGATATTACCTGATTCATCAGTTTCAGCCAATAGATCCCATGGATTTTGGTTCACTGGAATAGTGGCATTTAAATTTGAGTGGGTAGGATTGGGTGAATGGGCAGCTGCTTGGGTACGAATGTTGGTCCAAGCATTGCTCTGATTGGCTGGGGTAGATTTAGGTGGGAGAGTGAGGATGGAGGTTTTGGGTGGGGCTGATTTTCCATGTGGGCCCACTGAACGAGATTGGAGGGTGGGAGGGGGCAGCAAAGCGCCCCATACTGAACCTCCAGAGGAGGGCTCAGAAGCTGCATCAGCAGATTTGGCCTTAGGGCACGCTCTTTTTGCATGGTTGAGGCCAAAGCAGAGGGAACAAATATGCCTACCATTATTGACCTGAGCCCAAAAGAAATGATCAGGTGCTGCAGCCACACTAGCGCGGGGTGGGATTTGTTGGGCTATGGTAGGGTGGTGTGGTATGATGGTGGCTGTTGCATGAGGAGCAGCAAGGCGTTCTGCACCAGAAGGAATGGCAAAGATGAGGTTGGGCTGAGTGCCATAAGCCATGAGCCCCGCGACCAACTGGTCATACAAAACCTGGGGTGGAAGGTGGGATGGGAGATTTGCAAAGGATACCACTAGCATGGTGTCTGAAGGGAGGCGAGTACGGGTTGTGGAAATGGGGGTTTTTTTATAAATTAGAGGAGTTTGTGCTGCCGCTTCAGCATCCTCCTCAGATTGGAACCCAACGTCAAAGTAGCTCTTAAAAGGGCGGAAGTCTATAAAGCCAGCTGGCGCAAAGGCTGTAGTGGCTAGGTCAATAATTGCCTTATTGGCATATGGGAACAAACGTCCATAGTCCACTCTGAGGCAATAGCGAATAGCAGAGCGAGGGAGGGCGAGAGGATGGGGGTGAGAAGGGTGGATGCGCGCCAGGTGGAGTGCTAGGTCTCGTGGGGGGACAAAACGGTTGGAAGCAGTGGGCGGGCTGTTTGAACCTGTCCAAACGCGCTTGCCTGCAGGGCGGAAAACGCTAGGTGGGGGTGCACTGCTGCCCCACACTGGGGTGGCAGGCGGCAGAGCCAAGGACATCAAAGAATAGGTTTGGGCAGATGGCTGTGGATAAATAAACTTAAATTTAAAATCGCTCAAAAGTGACTTTGAGCGGTTAAAGAGAAGTTCCGCCCTCCCCTCTTACTTTCCCTTAAATTTATTTTAATAAAGTATTGAGTTTTTATAAAAAAATGGCATAGTGGGATGAGTGTCCCGCTATTGCCCCTCATGATGCAGGTTTGAATCCTGTTGTGGCCTAAATTGTATTTTTGTACCATGAGGATAGAAATTCCCGCATCCCAATTGATTTTTGATATTATCAGCTTTATTTGCTGATATCTACTTAAAGTAATTAATAAATATATTAGGGTCAATCCCCAATACTTCAAATTAGACTTGAATTAAGTTAATGGGGGCCCAATCTAGCATCTGCCCATAGGTGGTTTGCAACCCCTAGTCAAGGCTTCCCCCAACAAAGGATGAATCCCAACAGTCCTATAAATAATTAAATTGTGTACAATGTGATAGAATTAACTATAAAGAAAAAATTTGGATAATGATCTTATTGACTATGATAAATTAAGTGAAGTTTATGAACACAATGCAGCACTTTAAAACACTGGACTATGATGAGATTTGGAAATGTTAAAAATTAAAAGACGTGAGTTAGATCAGATGACTGCACTAGAGGTTAAAAGTTAATGTAGTTAATTTAAGCTTGGAATTTTATGAGGCCTATCAACTAGCAGAAGGTCATGGATTCATACTACTTATACTAAGGTGTTTTAAATATAATATGTTAAGAAATAGCCTATTAAGTTGTCTTTGCCTAAAATTTTAGCAATACAAGTTATGGGAGGAAATGTGGGCATTTTGTTATGCACTATCAGTGGATGTTGAAAATCTAATAAAATATGTTTTTTATAAATATAACTTTAAATAGTTATATGAACATGCTGATAACTTATAATATAGGGGGTTATATTGAGATAATGTAGGTCAGAAGTATTAAATAGGCAGCATCCTAAAACTTTATCATTCAGAGCAACTAATTTGGAAACCTTAAGATAATATCTAGTGTTAAATAATTAAAGCTGGTACTCTTATAGCTATTTGTATAGCCTATACTAAACTAAAAATCATCTTCAAAATTTTATTCAATTATAATATAAGCTTAGCTTCTCTAAAAAACTAAAATTAATGACGTTTTAAATTTAGGTACTCATTGCTATATCTAATGTTTTAAAAGCTTACAAGATTCACTAAGATAGTTACAAAAATGAAAGATCAGAAATTAACACCTTAAATTGCTAGATCATCATTATAACTTTAATAGATTTCTATATAGTGTTCAGGACTAGCTTAGGCAAGAGTTTCTTTGTATGGCCCTAACTATTGAATATATAATATAAACTATATAAATACAAAAGTGTAATATATTAGCTTTTAAAGAAGTAAGATATGTAAATATCAATGACCTGCATATGATAGACATGTATAATGGCCCTAAAAGAACAGATACCACTAGGCTATGACTAGACAGTATGAGCACAAGTTATAGACAGACTTATACCTAAAACGATTTTCTGAATTACAAAAAAAGTTAGGTATACTAAGGATAAAAACAGATATAAACTTATAATTTAGTTTGTTGTATCAGAGTTTTTTATACCAGTTGACATGTTAGGCAAGTGACACATTACCTTTGATTTTTCTTGTATTAAAAATGTACTAATTGAACTAAACTTAAGCAAGTGGATAAACGCCTCAATAAAACCTTTCATAGCTAAGATAGATTAGTTTACAAGAGAAAAGTTATATATGTAATTTATAGTTACATTGATGTGTGGCAGCTTCCCCTTTTTGGGTTAGGCACCACTAGTGCTAAAAAAAGAAAGTATATTTACAACAATTAGAAGGCATCAAAGTAATCAATATAGATAATTTAAAGCAAAACATTGTCACAATCTTCATCCCAATATGTAGTAATATAATTGGACAAGTATGCCTAGGTTGCAACCCACGTTACCAATGTATCAATTTATAAATCTTTTTATTTTACTAGTGCATAATCTCAATTAACTGAGATATAAATAAGACTTGCTAGTGTATGACAACAGATAGCCAGTCAAGTCTATTGAAAAGTGCTTAACCCACCCTAAAGTTCATTGAGAAATAAATATGGTAGATTAATACTAAAAGCTCCCAAAAGAGTAAATACAATTATAAACTTGAAAATCTAGACATGATTCTATAAATGAATCATACATATTCTCATACTAAAGGGAATTATCTAAGCTATATGAACAACTCAACTATTATCATCATGCTTGAAGTGCAACCATTTTCTACAAGTTAAAATGTCTTAATGTCTTTATTATACCCTTGAAAGAGCATGTTCTATTACTTAGTAAACCTTAGCTAACTATCCTTGAATTAGCTAGCAGCCACGCTTATGAAATGGAGCAATTGCCTTTGAAAGAGTGTGCCATATCACTTAGGTAATATATAACTTCCTTAAAACAGCATGTCTAACGCTTAGGCTGTTCCAATAATAGTCCCCAAATTAGGTAACCTTTAAACCCAACTAATCATTATATGCATATGTATAATTTTTTTTAGTACTAGATGGTCCCAACCCAATATGCATATGTATAATGACTATATGAGCTTATTTACTACATTACATACAAAAACTTATGACAAGAGTTCCTAACTAAAATTAATTAGTATTAGCATTGGGAATTGATCCTAATGTAAAAATAATTGGTAATTTAAATGCAAAATAATCCTCAACTAACAATTGTTGAATATATAAAAAGTTAACGCATTGATATGTAATATGAGAAACCATTGCCTTCTGAGTTCAATCCTGGTAGATGAACTTGGTTAAGGATGATTTATGACTATGTTGATTCTGAGTACCAACGCCCCAAAATGAGAGAAAATAGCAAGGAAGTCCATGAAGTTCCTGGCGTATCATAACACTGCACATAAAGGCTTAACAGGATTTATCCTCCTTTCCCATTTTATTCATTAAGCCAGTTTGGTATTATCCCCAGGTTATCCCACCTTGAATAAATAATTATATATGAAAAGCAAATTAATAAACTAATCAAAATAGTATTTAAAAAGTGCAAAACTTTCTAGAACTTGATCAAAGTTAAAGCTGACTAATGTGGTCATATAAAATTTAACACCAGTACCAATGGATATGACACCATGAAGTTAGATTGTATTAATTCAATCCTAATGCAATAGTTAATAATCCAATACTGAAAGCCAGTAATATTAGTTGAATGGAATTAAGTCGAGGGAGAGCTTGTACATTGTTGCAATTTTGCTTGCCTAACCATCCTATCTATTATTATTTTCTTTAAGACTAAGAGTTTGACTCCTTGGCCTTGTTGCTGACAATCAACTGTTGAATTAAGTTACAGAGGATCATCCTGACATTGCTGGTAATTCACTGGATTAAGTTACAGCGGATTACATTGCCCACGTACCCTTTTTATATGTAGCTGAATAGCTATTGAGTATCATATTCCTCTCACCTGCCACAATTTCCTATGAATCTCCTCCTAACAATTTATGAGGCATTATGGCATCAAAAAATATAATCATTTTTTAGAATTATCATGTTTCTAATTTCTTTTTTGCCCTTCCAGTGTAAAAATAAGCATTAATGGTTTTATCTCCAAAAATCCAAGCCAATGATGTCTACTATTTTCCAGAATAACTATGCATTGCTTGGTACTATAGTGTGTAGTTTATTATGATGGGAATGCAAAATTAGGGGCTCTTTTTTCACCTAGCTATTTTTAGCTGTTTTAATAAACACCTTTGACGATACTTTTGTTATCTTCTGTCTTTAAAGCTACTATATCCATACAGTTCCTTATTTTATTATATAGAAAGTTCTAACCTATGCAGTTGTGCATTGTCTTCTTATCCCCAATTGCAACATTTGGTGCTCACTACAGGGGCCACTTTTGGTAACCTGTTTTTTATTAAACAAGCAACCAAAATGCAATTATAGTGACAACAGTCAGGGCGACCTGCCTTATATTCCTTATGATGAACCTGCTTATGGGGAGGGGCCATCCAATTCTAGCATCGTGGTTCAACTAAACAAAGCTTTATTGCAAGAAGCTCCAGCGAAAGAAGAAATTCCAGCCATCTCTAGAATTTATCACAAGATGAAAACTCTACGCTGCCAGTTCCAATCTCAGGGGCAGAAGATAAGGGAGTTAAACTCTTGATTAAATTGGGCCATCCTGAATCAAGATAAGGCTGAAAAAAAGCCGTTCATAATGCCAACACTTTAATAGCATAGAAAACCAGCTCTGCCAGGAAATTAAGCGCACTAGGTGTAAGCGTAGACAAGCATGCTGCCAAGCTGATTCATCAGTTTCTAATGCTGATGATTCCACAGTTGAGGTTAGAGTCATAGTGCCCAACATATTGACTGCTGTACCTTTACCTGATACTACTACCAGCCCTCCTGCAGTGGCTGCTGCCCCTTTAAACTCTAACCCTTAAGTTGAGTCAGATTCTTCACCTGTTAACTCCATCAAATTGCCTAAGTTTTGCTAGGTATGAAAATATCCATACCTTTTTAAATTTATTTGAAATAGCTATGGGAAACACTAATGACCACACTAAATTGGCTACAATGATGAATTTATGGGACCCCTATAGCAAAGAGCTTGTGTTGCCAGAAATAATTGAAGTTGGCATGTATATATCAACGCCAAAAAATACTATTATTAATGAGTTTGTTGTGGCAGAACTGATGATAGGTTGCAAAGCCGCTTTTCTAGCTTTTAACTTTAAACATGGCAAAATTTTTTTGACCTTCACTGATTGCTTCTACTACAAGGCTCAAGTATTGTATGAGGCCCAGGTTCTGATCCACTATGACGCTCAGATCGCTTTCTGCCATGCCTGTGAGCCCCACAAAAGTTGTATTGGGCTGTTACCTGTTTTGAATTTCAACATGACCATCTCTTAAATAATAAACTATGTAACAATCAAAAAATTACCAGTTTTTGATTGTTACAATATTCTGACTATCTGTGCTTTTACCATGCCACCAGATCCCCAGTTTGGCCTAACCTCAGTGGTTGCTCCAGGTCCCAGTTGTCAAGTAACCAGCACTGGGGGAGCCAGTGACTGATGGCCAACCCTGGACCTGAAGTGATCGTTGGTTCAGAATCCTGGTGGGTCTAACCCCCTCACAAGGGATCTGGCTGGCACCAAGGGGACCTGTCCCAGCAAGCCCCTCACCCCACAGTCAGCCTACCCTGTGTGGGATAACCGCCCAGCCATGCATTGGGTGTGTTTCCCCTCACCAGGTGGATTAGCTCTTGCAGTCTGGTTCCAGATCAATGTTTACCATAAAAGCCCTCATGGTGGTTACCTCCTGCTATGGGCACCCTCTTGTGGGGGGCTCCTTCTTAGCGGGGGGTAATGTAACAGTCAGGTTGAACCAATCATTACATTTGACTCATGATCAGAAATCCGAATCTCAAGTAAAAACAATTTTTGGGCTATTTTGCAGTTTATGCGCGGTCTGGCACTGAGATGTGCCCCACCCAAGCTATCTTTACGCTTTTAGGGGCATAAAGAATAGTGCTGGAGGGGCTCCCCAGAAGGGCAACCTTAAAAGGTTGATCCTGCAAAAATCTGAACTCAGTTAAGAATTCTTTCTCATTTTCAACTCTTGTGTGGGTCTCTGTGGTGGCCTTGGGCCGCCCTTGTCATGGAGCATGCTGAAAGTAATATTTATACTGACCTGGAACTCTAGGTGCATTACCACCCAAAAACTCAAACCAGGATGCCATGGGCATAGCCATCCAAATTGATGTATGAAATAAATAAAACCAGCCATGAGGACCAGACAGGGGGTGTTAAAATCAGGGATCATCACCTATTTTAACATTAATAAAAGTGTTTGAAGTCAACGTATTTGCTTTCTCCATGAATTTTATTTTAAAAGGGAAGTAAAGTAAGAAAAATGGAATGATAGCAGTACCTGTTAGGGACCACTGCTTATAAGCTTGCTGGGGAAAACTGAAATGCAAACGCAATTACTATCAAGAATAAATTTAAACTAAGCTGTCAAATTGGGTTCCTGGACCTAATTTTCAACTGACTTGGGTCCAGACTGCTAAGCCAAATTTGCTTGGGCTCATTACTCAAATTTAATTTTTTTGTCATATGCATGCATTTGCTCTGATGGTAACGTTTTGGACGTATGTCAGGTTGCACCCAAGGTCAAGCCACTTTGTGCTGAGCCCAGTCGGTGGGGAAGGAGTTAACCACCTCCATACCTGTTGAGGATGGGTGTGGTCTGGATGTAATGTTGGGGTCTTGTCATTTTTAAGGCATTTTTCACAATATTGCAACTTTCTGGCAAACAATTTGAATATTTTCCACCAACTCAGAAAAAGAGGACACTGGAAGGGGGCTGCAACTACCTAAAGGGAACGCCGTTACCCATCTCTCATCTACCACATGTACTAATCACCCTGGGTGGTGAGAGTTACAGGTGTTGGCTTCAATCCCTTTTTTTTAGTACTAGACAGTCCCAACCTGAGGGGGGGATTCATCGATGTTTGGCTTTTCATCCCTTTTTTGAGTGGAATGGAAATTGATTCAAGTCCAGATGGAGAGGTTCCTTCCCAAGACTTACAGCCCTTGCCATGTCTTACCCAGTATCCTGTGGCAAACCTAGTTTTTTTGCTTAAACAAAAATGTTGGCTCTAGCATCAATTGGAGGCGCCAAATCCTCTTATTTTAATCCACTGGGGTTTTTTTTCTTGTGTCACTTGCAGTGCCATATCTTATTGGGATTTAAATTCCTTTTCATGTTAATTTGTTAATAAATAAATCAAGGCTTAATTCAGGGCCAAAATCCTCATTAACTTGTAATGTCTTTTCTCTTTTTTTAGATTTTCCTAAATCCAAGGTTGAATTGGTGAGTATGATGAGTCAAAACACTTAACTTGAGGGGACCTCATATCAGACAACCTTATGGCATCAATCTGCTGATCCTAAGACAAGATAAGTCTAGAGAAGCACCCCCCATTTGGACTAGGTGGCGTTCCCATTCTCATTTAAAAAGGGTCAAAAAAGCCAGCTGCCCCTCTCATCACACAGGGTGACCTTACCCATGTAGTGGATGAGCGATGAGTAGCAACTTACCCTTTAAGGACCCTGACACCAGTCCCACTAATAACTTTGAACGGACTATTACAACAAAGCAAGGAAATTTATGATGAGCTTTTGATTAGTTAGCAATATCTTGGAATGAAAGGATTAAACAAATTTGAGAGCAATGAGCCATTAGCATCAAAACCTGAGAGCCCCAAACCCACAGCAAAAAAGCCCAATGGGTGCAATTTTCAGATAATGAAGTTTTAAGTGTCAAATTGTCAGCAAAGCTCTCCAATGGCTTTAAGCCATTGGAAAATACAGCACACAGTTTGAATCCCTCCTTGGACACTCCAAAATCTTTGTACAATAATTATCACTTGGCCAAATGGACGCTGGAGCAACTGGGTGCAGGTGGATTGGGTACCCCAAACCTGTTCCCAACCTCATGGGACTGCCTCTATGTGAGGTGGCCATGAGAGGATCCTGCAGCCCATTGAGTGAGATGCTTCAATTTCAGTTTTCAAAGTTGAAGAAAATTGGCAACTTGGGCGTCTGTGGATGAACTGACAGTGACTTGGTCCACTGCTGACAATTTTGAAATCAGTTCAATATGTTTAATTTTTCTCCCCCTCGCCCAAAGTTTTCTGGATTAGGTCAAATCTCAAGGGCCCTGATTCTGTGTTTTCCAAGATATTCCCAAAATTGATTGTCTATCTAAACAGTCATAACACGCTGAGAAAATTGACAGTTGATTTTCTTTATTTGACTCAATAAAAAATATTCCCACGGTCAAATTTATTTAATTTTAAAACTAAGTTTAAAAATTTCCTTACCAAGTCCCTGGGACATCTGTAATGTGGCCCTGCGGCCTGCATATTGATTGGGCTGGCCCAGCCATATCCTTAATGCTATCATTTGTCAAAGCCACTTGGGCCTATTGTGTCAAGGCCCTTACAAATCTTTTTGATCTTGCAACTCCCTACGCCCAGGCCCATTAGCTTTGAGATTGCAACAGCTTGGTTTTTTGCTGATTTCTTGTTACATTTGTGGTCTTTCAGTCCTCTATTAATAATCATGAGCATTCCCTGCCATAGTTGTCCCCCAAAAAATGGAAATCTCCACTTGCACATTGAATACTTCCTACCAACTTAAACATCATTCAAGCGGCAATGCCCTAGCATTCCAGCTGTTGAGTGCTTTTGCATCCCGTCTGGCATGCCAGTTTCAACTTTATCTGCCGTTGCTTTGACAGCAAGATGGCAGTTGAAAACCAGGACGTTTTTGATTTTTACAAATTACTTCAAGCGTTGCGTTCTTATGCTTAGTGCTCCTAATTTCAAGGCATCCAAAAAATAGTCAAGTATTTATTTATTGACTACAACCCAAATAAGAATTTAGGAAAAGTATTGGCGGAGTAGAACTTAGATTTTCCACATCTGCTGAAAATTCTATAATTTCAATTAATGATTTACCTGTAGTAATGCTTCCTCCTCAGAGAAACATCCCTTAAAATATACCCTCTGAAATTGTTATGGCTCCACGGCTTCAGATGAACTATGAGCTATATGATTAATTGAATCAAGCGGATACCAAAGGCATTCACACCCTCACCAGCCCAGAAAAAACACGCTGAAGGTCCTTATGTGGATATTAGTGTGTACAACCAATTAGTTCAGGCCATAATAGACACTGGCGCTCCCATAACCATCTTTTCCTCCAAACTCATGGAAAAACTGGCGACCTAACCATATATTGATAATTGTATAAATATGGCACTGCATGCCCCAATGCCATGACTTCACTAGGAATGTATAGCTCCTTCCCGCTAGGTTTTGGCACTCAAATTTTGTTTGCTACCAACATTGTCTTACCACATGACAATTATGACTTTCTTATTATGGCCTCCTTTAAGAGGAAATATGAACTGAAAGCCAATTATGAGGATAATAATGTAAATTAGTTGGACAACGTGTACCTATTTATTATAACTTGGATTCTTC
This sequence comes from Massospora cicadina, assembly GCA_022478985.1. NCBI lineage: Eukaryota > Fungi > Entomophthoromycota > Entomophthoromycetes > Entomophthorales > Entomophthoraceae > Massospora > Massospora cicadina. The sequence goes on from JAKSZP010019055.1 coordinate 42,370, forward strand.
CAATGATGAGCCAAGCTTGTCAGGTGAAGTTATTGAACAATCAGATGAGGAGTATAGCCCCCCAGATAATGTACATACTGTGCCTATGCGGCTTCCAGTGCCAGCAGAAGTTGAATCCGTTGCTCATACTGAATCTACCTCAAAAAGTTCCTTACCAGTGAATGTTAAGTATAATATAGGGAAGTATTCCCATTACATTTCATAAGGGGCGTCAGAGCCTTTTAAATTTTCCTACCAAATTACCAAGTGTACTGGGGTTTCCCTCCATGCTGCACAAAAATACACTATTTAGATATGGCATCAGGCCCTCATTGGAACCAATATTACTCTACACATTCCCAAAAGAATGTATGTTAAGATTTTTCCACCACTCCACCAATCCAAAAAGGATCCCGCTGCTTCCTCTGGTGCCATTTATCCAAACCACAGGAAAAAATAAAGATTTCATTAAAAACAACTGCTTTTACCCGGTGTACATTAAGCAGCTTAAGATAATTTCTTATGCTTATCTGCTTCTTTTCCTAACACCCTAATCTTTCTAGTCACCACTAGCTTTGCTCATTCTTTACTAGAATTTTTGTTTGAGTGAGAGAAATGTTGCAATTTGGTTTGACCAATTATTCTATTTATTATTTGTAATATTTTCAGACTAAGAGTTTGAAACCTCAGACTTTTTTCTGACATTCAACCGTTGCCTTAAGTTATGGCAGATCATCCCAACAGTGCTAATAATTCTCTGGATTATGTTAAGGTGGATTACCTTGCCCACGTGTCTCCTTTTTATATGTAACTGAATAGCTATTGAGGATCAAATTCCTACCACCCCACCAGCAATTTCCTATGAATTCCTTTTTATCAATTTATATGACATTATGGCATCATAAAATAAATCCCTTTTTAATACTATTTTCCTATTTTCTCCTTTGTCCTGCCAGTGTAAAAACAATCATTAAGGGTTTATCCCAAAAATCCTAGCCAATGATATCTACTATTTTTAGAACAACTATGCACTGCTTAGTACTCTAGTGTGTAGTTTGTTATGATGGGAATGCGGAAAATAAGGGGATCTTTCTTTTACCTAGCTAGTTTTTAGCTGCTCTAATAAACGCCCTTGATGACAATTTTGTGATCTTCTGTTTTTAGGGTTACTGTCTCCATATAGTTCCCTAGTTTATTATCAAGAAAGTTTTAACCTGTGCAGTTGAGTATCTCCGCCTTGGTGTCAATTGCAACATACATCTTCTTCTGCTGTGCAGAACTCTAACATTTTAACAAAGGAAAAAAACGAGATATATATTTGCATTAATTATAATATAGGAACAAGTTGATAGCTTATTTGTCTACCTAATTTTTGCATAAAAATAAGAAGGAAATAGGTAAACCCCCACTGATTTTTCTTTTTTCCTAAACGCTTAGCATTATATCCCAACCATGAGGATGCTTAAATGAACCTGAGGGACATTAGTGTTCATGATGGCCCTTAGCTTTGGCATAATGCTTGGTAGAACATGTTTTTAATTTCGTCTTTGATTCAATTTTTTTGTTTAAAATGAATTTAGATTATTTCTCTGTGACCCATACAAATGAAACACAGTACTAACTAGTTTTGAGGGGTATACTAAGGATTAGTATCCTTTTTTGAAAAGTAAAGCAATGTGATGGCAAGTTAAAACTTTAATCAT
>JAKSZP010019056.1:0-43882 GCA_022478985.1 Massospora cicadina
CCCGCGGCCTCCAACGTTTGGAAACGCCCCAGAGAAACCGGCGGAATAGACAAAAATTTTAAAAAAACTGGCTGTCACTATTTCCCCAGAGATACTCACATGGCAAGCACGATGCAACCAGTACATCAACACGCCACACTCCCAGCCACTTTTGTCAGTGGAATTCGGAGTCCGTGTGTTTCTGGACATCCAACAAATGGCCTTATGGGAAAAACTTTGTGAAGATGTGCACAAAATTTTCCCAAAAGCGGTGTATGTTGCACCTCACTCCATGTCACGCGGTTGGCTGAACCTAGGTTTTGAAAGCAAAGAGGCAGCAGAAGAGGCTGCAGCAGTGCGCATAGTGGTTGACCTCATCAAAGGGCAATGGGTTGTCGAAACCAAATGCTTAAAATGGACAAAATCAAACCAAATTTTCCTCACATTTGACTTTTTGCCTACTACAGTAAAACGTGACATTTTGGAACAACACCTGAAAGATGGTCTCACCGTATATGGCGAAATTCAATCTTTCAAAATGCAATGCTTCACGCTGATGCCACACCTGTGCACTGGCAAAGCCATCGCAGTCCTGACCCTAACTAAGGAGATCGCGAAGGACCTAACTCAGATCCTGCACTCCACTTTTATTGATATTGCAGGGCATACTACCCACCCATTCCAGGTGACCGTGGACAGCGCGCCCCCCATTTGCACCCACTGTGATGCATTCAGCCATAAGGCACATGCATGCCCCACCAAGGCGGACGTCACATTCCAAGAGCACCCCTCAGTGGCCATGGCCAGCGGAGAGGCACACTATGAACCAACTGCAAGCACCAAAGTGGCTTTCCCGTGAGGGAGCACAAGGCTGCTACCTACTGGTAAAGCCTATCTCCCGCAAGAGTGGAAGAAGGCCAAGCAAGCCTGCAGGGCTGCGGCCAAGGAAGCGGCCAAAGCCACCACCGCTATCCCACACTCAAAATGTCAAGAGGACATGGAAACCTTTGTGGCAGAAGCAACTCGGGAATCCATCAACCAATCAGATTGGGAAGCCCAAGCTGAGTGGGCCAAACAATCCGAGGATCTGATGGGGGATTCAATCTCACCCAATCATAGCACCTAAGCTCAAGTCAAAACAGACTTGGGACCCATCCCAACTGAAAAAATTTTTTTGACCCGCTCAATGGTGCACTAAACTCATCTGCGCCACAAAAAATTTATCTAACGTCGGGAAAACAAAAAGCGAAGGCTAAAGCCAACGCAACTCTTTCTGCAAAAATTAACAAAAACCCCGATAGCATTGCTGCTAACACCCGCGCTGCTGTGAAGGCCCGTGGGGATCTAGAGGAGGCTGGTGGGCCCGTGTACCCATCCCCTCGCACCTAAGGTGCAATGGGGGAAACCTTCACTCTAGGGATGCTGAATATCGCTGGACTCAAGGCCTCCCCATCCCGGGCTAGGAAACTGAGTTTTTTACAACACAATTTACCCGTGGATATTCTGGCCATCCAGGAGTCCCACTGTCCATGAGGTTCCGAGGAAGGTTGGAAAACAATGCTCCTCCCATCCCTATCCTTCTGGTTGAAGCACTGTGGGGTGCTAATTTGGAAAAATGATTTTTTCAAATTTTTATCTTTGGAAACATTCCTAAATGGCTGAGTTCTCATTGTCACTTTCTCGTGGGCCAACGTAGTGCATGCAATCATCAACATCTATGCCCCAAATGGTGCACGCAAGTGTCAGGAATTTTTCTCATTGGTCAAATCCCTCCTACTACCCCCAGACTCTTTCCTAGTTGGTGACATGAACTGTTGGCTAAACACAACAACGGACCGGTGGCCTTCCTCACCCCACGCCCCCCAGGGTCACGTAGAACTGTGCATTCTAAAGGCCACCCTCAGGTTAATGGATGCACTGCTGTGATATGTCCCGCTGCTCGAAAACTTGATGCGTCCCCGTGTCCACAACAGCCAACTAAGGTCTATGACCCATCATTGACCTTATCCTAACGCTGGAAAAATTCCAACCCGACATCTCTCACTTCTAAACAACAAAAATGGAATTCTCTGACCATTGACTGGTCTCACTAACCTACCACCTACCTGTCACAGCTGCTAAGGCCCCACATTGGTGCAAAATCCGCCCCTCTGAGCTCGCATTGCCAGGATTTTCTATGTGGGTGGAAGCGGCAACCTTAAGCAAAAAAGTTTGTTGCACCATTTTGCACGGACCCCATTTCCACATGGGCAATTTTCAAAGATGACACCATCCGCCACTCTCGCCATCTCTCCTCCAGACGCTCACGAGCCACATTGGCAGTCATTTCGCGCACTCTGGCAGAGTTGGAACACCTGGAGTCCAACATCCCAGCTACAGGATACAGCTCACATGGGGCCAGAAGTGGGTGGAGGCAGCCGCCCACCTTAACGCACTCGAAAGGTAACACAAACGTTGGGTTTGTGTTCAGTACAGGGCCACACGCATCACAAAAGGCAACTTATGCACCGCATAGTTCTTTAGAAATTTTCGCACCATGCCAGAGCGTGGCCTGCACACAGGTGCGAAAATCGGATGATTCCATTGCGGATATTCCAGCCAAAGTGGCAATCAAAACACAAAAGCTTTACTCTGAGTTGTACAAATCTGATCCAATTCAGCTGGCCAAAGTGGCGAATTTTCTTGACTGAGCCCACATCCACACCATTTTCTGATACCCAAAAATAATGTATTTGATTACTCCGACCAAATTATGGACATCTATTCGCGGTGCGCCAAACCAAAAATGCTCAGGCCCAGATGGCATTCCATATGAGTTCTACAAAAAGTATTTCAAATATATATCCCCATTGCTGCTCGCCTCACTTAGCCAAAGCCTGATGGAAATGCGGCTCCTACTAGGAGGACATGAGGCCTTTACTATCACACTCTTCAAGAAAGGGGATAAACTAGACTTAACCAACTGGCGCCCCATTTCTCTAACAAACACAGACACTAAAATTTTAACAAAAATCATGGCTAACCGTTTAGGGACTGTAGCATCTGCCACCATCTCCCCAGAACAATTCAGTTTCATACCCAGAAGGTCAATTTGGGATAACATGCACTCTGTGGCTAATGTATGTCAATCCACAGCCTCTGGGGCACTGGTATTCTTGGACCAACAAAAGGCCTATGATAGAGTAAACTGGGAATACCTCAGGGCTTGCCTCCATCAATTCCGCCTACCCTTTCACTTCATCAACTGGGTGATGCTGCTCACGGAATCTGCAACAATGGCAGTACGTGGCCCTGGCTTTCTAACGGAAGTAGTCCGCCCTCAAAGGGGCTTGTGACAAGGGGACCCCCTCAGCCCAATCTTATACAACTTCAGCCTTGACCCACTACTGCGAAATGTGAATGCCCAACTCACCGGGGTCCATGTGCCAGGCCAAGCCCCAGTCAAGATAATGGCGTTTGCAGATGGTTGTGTGGTTAGGGTGTCTAATAATCAAGATGCACGCGCGCTTGAAGCTCTCATCCAGGAGTATTCCCGGTTAAGCAACGTGGCACTGAACGCTTCCAAAACCGAAATCATCCTCCTTGGTAGGTTTCATAAAATGCTGGACCCCAGCAATCAGTTCCCAACCCAGCCCATCTGCTCGCCCACATCATCGCCCTACTAACTCAACACACACCGCCCCAATGGTGCTCCCCTTTGTGCCAAATCCTACCATAGGACCGGTACGCCATCTGGGCGTGTGGATGAATGCAGGTGGATACGCGTCAGCAGCAATGGAGTGCCATATTCTTGACAACGTGATGAAGCGAATCGCCTCTCTCAGAGCTACCCTACTTCCCTTACTGGCAGGGTTGTTTTAGCCAACTCTATGCTCCTCTCCAAAGTATGGTTTGGAGCCCACGCCATCCCCTTCTCCCCAAGCTTCTTCAAATCCTTGTATGCCTTGCTGCAAGGATGGCTATGGTCAGGCCGTCCTCCACCAGTACGGCTAGAGGTCATGTTTGGCCCGCATCATCATGGTGGCATGGGCCTGCTTGACTTCAAAGCTCATGCTGCCAAGATCCTGGGCACCTGGATTGTGGCTGTCACCGCCCCTACGCTCCCCTCTCAACACTGGTCCCGCGCGGCCTGCTCCAACTTCTCCCACGCCTTGGGCCTCAACAATCCATCGAACCCCCACTCCCTGATGAAATACCTCGCATCACACACATCGGCCACTGGTCCTCACGGGACTAAAATCCACTACAAACAAATCCTACTCCATGCGGAGCGCTGAGTGGAGAATTCATATTAGCGGACATACAACCCAAAGAGGCCGCCCCCTCTCCTCAGTTCACACAAGAGGTACAGGGCTACCCTCCACGATGGCGTGATCCCCATTTGGCCCCATGTCCTATCCAGGGTGGACTACATGGACATGATGGACATCCCTTACTCCATTGAGACCCAAAAAACTATATGGAAATATGTACACCATCCTCTGTTGCAGCCTAAAGTCCGCTCCCATGCGTGGGCTGCCTGAGGCAGGTGTATGTACAGCTAAGCTCTAATGCTTTACACTCATCCTGTGTCATGTGTGGCCAGTACAGAACGCTGTTCCACCGCCTGGAGAAGTGCCCTACCTCTAAAGTGATATGGCGCGAAGTTCAACGTCTGCAGGGCCAGGATCAAACGCATCCCTTCAGTCTGTCAAGAGTATGTTTGCTCTATCAATGGCCCTCTCTTCCACCCTCCCTCCGTGCTTTAGTGGTTGCAATCGCCATGTGGACCATCCACACGATTGTCTTAGATGCCATCGCAGGCCTCCACCCCCACCCTCCCAGAAGCTGTCCACAGATTCCGGTCTCATTTGGTGGACCACTTTCAAGCGTGGATGTTTGGATACCTCCCACTGCGTCACCAACAGCTGGTCTCCTCCTGGTTTCCAGTCTGGTTCATCGAATCAGACCCCTTCCTCCACACGTGTTCAGTTTTGGCTACGGCCCTTTACACGTTTCCTCCTCCCCATAAGTGGCGTTCCCGCTGGCAACAAGAGATAGCATCGCTTCTCTGGGGTGCCTTCCCTGGTACTAAGTTTTGTCTCTTATGAGTCATATTCAGAAGTGTCCGTCCCATGGTCGGCCTTCCCCACAATAAATTAAAATTAAAAACAACAAGATTGCTGTTTAATCATTCTACATGACATTGATCTCAGAGTGGTAGGGTGGTGACAACACCTCTCATACCAATCAAATCATTGAGCTTGGACTTTATCTGAGACATAAAGTTGTCCCATTATCTATAAACAGAAACTGTGGGCATACATGCTAATACTTTATATTCTCCAGGATAAACCTAGCAGTGGCCATAGCGCCCCAGGTCTTTCCCTGATTTGGTAAAACCATTTTGTGAGGTGATTGGTAGCCATCTTTATATATTTAATTTAGCCATAACTATTGGCTAAGGGCCTACAATGTCAATATAGATGGTGTGCCAGAAAATTTGGGTTTAATCTTTCATAGGTAGTGGCCTTATGTCAAGGGCTATTAAATTGGCATTCCTTACAACAGCTGAGGGTCTCGTGACCATCAAAATTTAGATTCCCAAATGTGCTGTTTTAATAACATAAACGTTTTCTTGAGAATGTAGTGCCTGGTCGCCTTGTGGGCCCCAATAGTGGTAAATGATTCTCTCCATTGGTCATGTGTATCTAAGTTTTCCTTTTATTTAGTACTTTGTAAAGCTTCCCTTTTTGGACAACTGTATCCTTCCATAAATATTTCTAAGCAGCGCTGAACTTCCGCCAGTTCATTATCATGATATTAAGTCAGTATTTTAACAAATAATTCATCAGCTAAATAGTCCACCAAGGACACGGTGGAAAACCAAGAGAGCCTGTCATAATTTTGATGCCTGATACCAGGTAGGTGCTGAATTTCAAAATCATAGCCTTGTAATTTCAAAGCCCACCTAGCCAAACGCTCTTCTAGTTCCTTCCAAGTCTGTAACCAATGAAAAGAGACAAGATCAGCTACTGCATTATAAAGAACTTTGTAAACATGAACCCATAAATCGTTTACACACATATATAACTTCAGGCACTTCTTCTCAGTCTCTGTATATTTCCATTTGTGAATGTCCAACGTTTGGCTGCAATAAGCCATGGGACACTCAATTCTGTCAGAATCAAGTTGAGATAACATTGTCCTGAAATCAGTAAAAGAAGCATTTATTTGAATATTAAATGGGTTTTTGAAATTGTGGTACATCAACAGTGGCGCTTGAATCAGTTAAATACATAGCTTATCAGAGCCAGCTGACAGTTCTTGGTCCACTCAAATGGTACGCCATTTTTAAGTAGGTGATTTTCAGTTCACTTATTTTGGTAAATTATTTTACTAACTGGTGGTGATATCTTATCATTCCAAGGAACACTTGGATGTTGCGTGTATTACTCAGTCTCTCCCTACGCATGATAGCTTCAACCTTTGCTGGTTGGGGCCTCAAGCCATGTTTATTAATGACAAACCCCATCTATCCCAACTGCACGCGGAAAATTGTACTTACATGGCGATATCTATAGATCTGCCTTAGCTTGACAGCTGAAAACTTCTTCTAAGGGTTGCAAGTGTTTATTAAACGTTATAGAAATAACTTTAATATCATCCTAATAAACAAGGACGCAGGAAATTTTTTATTTTCGAGGATATTATCCCTGGTATGCTGGAAGGTCATAGAAGAATTGCACAGCCCCTGCGGCATTCTAATAGGTTGGTAGATGCCCTTGGCTGTAATCATGACGCATTTTTATTGCTCCTCTTTAGGAAGCTCAATTTGCCAATACCAGAAATTAAATACATGGCTGAGATATATATTGAGCTCCACCCAAGCAGTCTACCACATTGTTGATCCGAGTTAAAGGATAGGAATCCTTTTTAAAATGCTATTAAGCTTGTGGTAACTATTACCACAAGGTATGAACCGTCCTTTATCTAAATTCCCAACACTGCTGAGGCTCAATGACTCTTTGAGGTCACTAACATCCCATGTTACATTAGCTGATTAATTTTATTAACAACTTCATCCACCAATTTTGACCCCCTAATTGGAATAAGGCAAATCTGCAGATGATTACCAGTATCAAGGTGAAGTACATCATGGGCACAAATCAAATCACTGTTATCTTTTGCAAAAATAAAGATGTACTTTTTTATAAAGGGCCAGCGCTTGATCCTTTTCATCCTCAGTTGACCCAAATATGCTTTCCTGAGGGACTAGAGCAAACGGATTTCTCAATAATGATGCTAAGGCCTAGTTTATCCAAGTGACCAAAATCCAAAATATTCTGAACTTCTCTGATTGGTGACATATGTAAAAAAGTGATAATCTGATGACACTTTATATGAATAGGGTGCGCATACAAATAGCTAAAGGCACCTAAATTTCTTTGTTGTCAGAGTGAATAATACTAGGCTCAGTGACAGGTTCTGAATTGTAATGGCAGAACGGCGTGAATATTTCTCTTATTATTCCCTTGGGGAATTTCTAAATTAATATCTGTCCCCTCTATAAAATGATGGACCATCAGAATAATTAAATTACAATTAGCATGTAGCATAATCCCCATAGACTCCGCAATCTGGTCAGTAAATGTAATGTCTGGGCCCAAATTTACTGGTTGCACATGGGCACTACACCATTCCTAAAAACTAGGTTGACGAATTCCCTGAAGTAGAGACACTGGGGCCTCATCTTTACAATTATGAAATACCTAAGGGTTGTTCAAAGATTTTAAAGTATTTTCCTCAAAATCAGCTTTGAATCCATGAGCTCATATAAAATGAGGTCCTAATAAGGAAGTCATAATTTTAATTGGGAAGATAGAGGGAGCAGAGATCACCAGCGAACAAAATTACAGTGGCAACACATTGCATGCTCCTTCAGAAGTTGTGGTCTGAGGGCCTGAAGTACCTAAAATTTTTGATGATCTATGTCAGGTGCTAAGCACAGCTTTTCAACAGTTTAGTAGGCACAATATTAACTGGTGCCCCACTGTCTACAATTTCATGGACTTTGATCTTATCTTCTAGATCTTAGTATATGAGTTTTTTAAAAATAGAGGTTTGCCAGAAGTATTGCTAGGAAATCCAAAGTATGTTTGACATAAAAAAGTTTGAATATCCAGGTCTAGCTTGGGGCTGGAATACATCAGAGTTTCAATAGGCATCTCCACCTGGACCCATTCAATTGTTAGATATTGCCAGAAGTAATTGGTAGCTTTTGTAGTACTAACTATTGAAAGTAAGGCTTTTCTAATACTATTTGGTGTCAACTCAGCATTACATTTTTTAAGAGTGTTTGTAACAACTACTCTATCTTCAGCTATTGCTCACTGAACCGCCAGAGGTGAGGCAGCATTTTTATATTTTCATAACAGGAAGGCGGAGTCAGAGGTTTTTTCATACTTGAGATTATTAGAAGTGGCGGATGTATAAAATTCTTTTCTACTCCAACCTGACTTTTCCCAAGTCTGCCACCTTTACAGGAAAGTTAAATGAACCCTCAACTTATAACGTGGCTTATGTCAATGGTTTAATAATGCCCAATTCCTTATAGAGATAACAAATATTTGATTTTTTCAAGCTTTTTGAAAATGAAGCCCATAGATTTGAGTTGATTCTTTAGTTAGGGAGATACCCCAGTTTGGTGAGACATGTGTCCCCTGAGGACTTGAAGTAGGCGCTTCAAAAGTGGCAGCGCAATGATGGAGATAATACACCATGTGTGTGATATCATTTTCCTCATTCAAAACGGGTATCAAAACCTGATACTACTCTGTATAAGGCTCACAGGCTTGTCAAAGAGCATTCTGGATGTCAAAATAATTATTTAAACAGCCCCAGATAACGTCTGCGCCTCAAAATATAAAGCATTAAGCAAATATTTGAATAGGTTTATCTCACTTTAAAAGAGATTTTAAGGAGTTCCATTTTAAGAGTAGTCATCATTTCAGCTCCGCCAAGCTCTTTGATAAGTAGGTACTTGTCATTAAGGTAGGGTATGCCAGCCTTCTTTGGTTTTCGCTAACTACCTCCTGACTTTTGGAGTTGAATGAGTTCATTACCAATTCCAACTTAGCGGTCTCAGAAGCTCTGACAATAATAATCTCAATCTCAAATAGATCCAGAAAATGATGCACATTTGCTATCTTATTGAACTTTGGTAAATTAACAAGGTTAACCAAAAATTGCATATCATGGATGCAAGGCCAAGGAACCTGCGATGACCCTATCTGACTTTCCAGGTTACTAATGCACAGAGGGGAAGGGACACAACTGTGAGCCGCCATATTGTCAGGTTGCGCAGAAGCTCCAAAGGTCAGAATAGAGGGAAGACAACAGGCTGGTTACACATAACCTGTTTCCATCGCCTTCACCGTCATGTTCTATTGGAAGAGATCTGCAACCTACCTGACCCAGATGACACTGTTAAATATTCTGACGAATCTCTAATCTGAACTGGTTTTAATTCTGAAAAATGGTGGCGTTCCGCCTTCATCATAAAATCTTTATTAACAATTGTTTGTTTAGTAGTCCAAAAGTCTGCTTTCAAGGCGATGTGTTTTCCATGTAGAGAGTTAAGCTCCTGTGTTAAACTGGTTATGGAGTGAACATCTCCGTCCAGATTTTTTTAGGTCTTTAATTTGCCAATCATGACATAATATGATTTTTGGAAAGTATGCCAACGTGGCCCTTCAATTAAGCTTGTAATTGACTAATCTTTTTGGAATGATATGGTGAGGCTTCAGAACCAGGTCCTTCAATGTCCAGAAGTCATTCTACTTCTACTGGGAATCAGTCTCTAAGTGACCAAAATCTATACTTGTCGACATGATACACAGAAAAACAGAGCGTGGGACCCTGTAGTGAGCAACAATTGTTATAATCGGCACTTGTGCGTTGTATTTTAAGTTCACAGGTCAATACACCAAAAATACAAGGTACGTTATGAGGAAATTAGCCTTAAAGAACACAATAGAAAACCTTATACACAGTAATAGAGTTTTTTTATTAAGAAAACAATGGAGCACACTTTGGTATCAAATACTACCAGAGCTCACAAGCTTGCTCAGGTAATCTTCTAGATCTCTTGATACACCTTTTCCAAAAAAGATCCCCTTCCTATTGACAATCCTCCTCAGATATTCTTTCTCTACCAAAGTTCTCAATATAGCTTTTCGTGATTAAAGCAGCTCTCATGAATGGTAGACTAAACTTGTGCTATCTAAACTTAGTTGGAAGTCAAATAACTATTACTTGAGGCATTTTAATAAAAAATGTGCAATACGCTGGATATAACCAAATTACCAGTGGGTGGCCATAATATATATAGGACCCTATCACTGATGATTTTATGCTGGCATGAGCCAACGTAGATAAGTATGCTAACATAAATTAGGAGGTGATAATAACTTAAGGCTGCGTCATTGATGGCTGACAATCCAGGGAACATGAAATGCGCTGGTGGGTTTTAGGGATTTAATAGATAGAAACCCTATACATTAGTCCCAAACATACAAAAATGGGGCCATGCACCGCAATAATTACTATGAACCAATTGAATCTGCTATCTAACTATAATATGACTATAAAAATTAATTATATAAAAAATAATAGCACACAGATGGTTGTTCAAACCAATTACAACACTGCCACTATAGCAATTGTGCCTCTGGTTTTATAGAGCGCCCCAACCCCACCACTCACACCTGGCTACCAGCAGGCACCACTATAGTGATTCAGTTTGGTGGCTAGCCCACCCACCTTTCCCTCAAAATTGCTCCATCAGGAGCTGATGGTTGGTTTGGCTGCCTATGGCTCTGCCTCCAACCTTTAGTTTGTGTTCCCTAATGGGTCACCAATATAGCATGTCCTTGAGCATTTACCACAATACACCCTAGTTCTAATAAAATTTCCCAGTTAAATCCCCTTTGCTCCATTATCCCTTCTGCCCCCAAACATCCATTCCGGGCCCGCATCAAGGGCGGGCTGATTAGCTGAGCATCTTGTTTTTAGTTAGATCACTTGAAACGCAGATACCCTCCCTTGCAACTCCCACTGGCTCTGAGCCAGATCCACCAGAGTCCCATCTTCCAATGACCCTACAACAATTTCTGTTTGCGGCATGATCCTTCCCCCTTCTCCTCCAAAGCCTGCTGCAGTAGCAGTTCCTACGCCAGCCAATCAGGCTCTAACTTAAGTTTAAAGCCACAGCTACCTCATCCAATCATAAAGCATCTTGGACCAAACTTTATTCCAAAGCTTTCTCTCATCACTCTACAAATTTCAATCAAACGATGACGCCTTTTCAGCTTACCCAGAACCCTTAGGGACATTGGCTGAAATTTCTTATTTAGGTGAGTTCATTTAATCATCCAATCTTTACTTTGATCGTTCCCTAAATTCAGATTATGATGCTCACTTTCCCCTTCATTACTATGCTCCCCAAAAAACCTCTCCATTCCAAAGTGATCACCAGCTCTCTCTTGAAGTAGCCACCACGCCCAATTGTTATCCCTGTTGGACATTTACAAGTCTGAGTATGTTATAAGAGTGGTTTCGAGGTAAATGAGCAAAATATTGGCCAAAAGACCCTGGTCAATTATTGGTGGAACCCTGCTAATCAGGGTAACACTTTTACTAATAAAAATCAGTCAAATACCATGAGTTTGGGCAGTTAAATTGCACCAACTATGTGGCGAATTCAGAAGATTCCGTCGAAGGCCCCTTCCACAACTACTGCCAACTTAGTTCAAACTCTCATGCAGAAACCAGCCCCTTTTATAGAGTCAGTGGGGGCTCCTCAGGGTGAAAAGATTTTCCCACCTTCTGTTTGGGCTAAACTGATTAAATCCCTACCCCATGGGTTTGTTTTCCCAGCGGCTTCATCCCATTTGGCCCCCACATTGAAGTGATGCAAGTCTCAAACTACCCATTAGGTCAAACCTGCATATTTCCTAATTTGGACAGCACCAAGCATTCCAAACCTTAACCTCTAATCATTTTTATATTTATCGCACTAATATCAGAGTTAGCTTTTTTCCCCTCGTTGCATCTATTAAAAACTTATAAAATGCAAATAGTTTATTAGGTTCCTATTTATAATATATTTATACAAGTGGTAAGAGCAGGCCCTCACATAGTATAGTTGGATTCAAGGCCACAAACGCATCAGCGAGCTTAGCTAACGCCTAAAATCCAACAAGTGTTGCTAACTACAGGGGTTACCTGTAAACCACCAAACAGCTTTTTGGAAATGACAATCACCACGGAATTAAGACTAGCTGCCGTTGAAACTCAACTAGCCAGTGCTTTGGCTCGCCTCAAAAGGCTTGAGCAGCACCCTTCTCAGAGCCCCTTGGGCCCTCCCCTCTTATAGTTAAACCTCCGTTTAGAGATAAGTTTACACCTTGGAAGGCAGTATCGCCTCCTTCCTCTACATTTATAATCTGCCATGGAAGGAGTGACGGACCTCCAAAAGGCCCGGGGTATCCTTCCCTGCTTGAGTCAGATGGCTCAAGAGGTCATAGTTCCCACTATGGCCACACTTACTTCCTGTGCGGAGGTCAAACAAGCGCTGATCGATGAGTTTAATTCAAAGCAGAGTTTACAGTGGCACAAACAAGCTTTTATGCGCCTTTGCCTGCAGGAGGGAGAATCGATCCCCTCCTTTGTTGCGCGATTTTATAGCCAAGCTCAACCGCTGTTGATGGCCAACCTGCTTCCTCTAGATGACGCCATTGCTGCAATCATGGCTAGCTTGGCTTCTCATCCCTCTCTAGAGATGCATATTACTGCTATAAAACCCACCATCAAGATGTTATGGGATATCAAAGAGGCATTACTGGAAGTGGCTGACTTATACAAACCCGAACTTTGCTTACAAGCTCCAATGTTGGAAGAAACGCGGACCCCTTTGGCCCCTTCTATGGCTGTATCCTTATGGAACCCCGTTTCTGCAGAGGTACCACTCCATCATACTCCTCCATCGTGTGAGGATAGGTGGCAACTAATGGCCATTACAGGGCCGCGCTCCTCTCCTCCTTCAGTATCACAAGTTCAGCCTGCAAAGCCATCTAACCCTTCCCCAGAGAAACCTCTCTCCAAGCAGTCTTCTAAGGTGACTAAGGTATCATCCCCACCTAAGACGCTGCCTCAATCCCCCTCAGCTGCAATTCTGGCTGCCTCTAGTAAAAGCCTGCTGTTAAGGGGCCGCTCAAGTCAGCCTCTCCTATGGCAAAAGTCAATGCCAATACACTTCCATCGCCTTCCCCAAAAGAGGGTCCCTCCACGATGCACTCTGCAAAAGTTAACAGAGTACCGTGAGCAAAAAAGCCCTTCAGTGTGAGGAGATCAAGCCGGTTTCTTCCACTGTTAGTAACTCGTTGAGGTGCATTGACAATCCCTCTGATGACGAGTCTGAAGGGGGTGAGGAGGAAATAGGCTATTATGTGTTGGGAGCGCCGATGGAAGTGCAGGTTCCTGATAGGTTGAGGCCTGAAAGAATTAAGATAGGTGTGATTCCTCGACACACCTACTTGCAGCAAATAGTGCGGGTGTCAGAGGTGATAGAAACTGCGAGTGATGCTGACCAGCTTATTGGTTCTTTGATCCGCTCTACCCCGCAGGTTCATTCCCTTCAAACCATCAAAGATAAATGGCCCGCGATGGCTCAACGCCTGGCCTCTACATTCCAATTGAAAAAGGTTCTCGCCCTCACCCCTACCTTTGATAGATGATAACCAAGGCAGAGGTTGTTATCAATAAGGTGTGCGTGCTAGCCGTCCTTGACACGGGTGCCTAATGAACGTGGTCTCCACCACGCTCATCAAAAAGATTAAGTTGGCCCCTGACCTTGATTGTTCTCAAGAGTTTGGAACTTCAGGGCCCAACAACACACGAGTTATTGGAGCCTACTCTTCTTTACTTATACAAATTGGGAAGCTCCTCCTGGCTGCCCCCGCTGTGGCATTGCACAACAACATGTACGACCTTCTCATTGGCACTCAATTCATGATTGAGTATGACGGGATCATTAACATGAAACAGGGGACTCTCTCTCTTCTAAATTATGAAGTTTCCCTAGTCTTTACCAACAACGAGCCTAAGAAGAAGGAATATACCTGCGTTGTTGAGTTTCCTTCTTCTGCTCTCACCCTTATTTATATCACGTCAGGCAGAAAATTTAAGTTGTTGCCTGACTCTGTGGATGCTGCAGAGGGCATTCCCTTGTATGTGACAGAGGAGACAGTAATTAAAGTGGGTGAGCAAAAGGTGGAAGCCACCAACATCACTAAGGAAATTCCCTTAAATTTCCTTCTGCATCTCACAAGCATTGATGGCCTAAGCCCTTTGGAACCTCAGGTGTTGCCAGGTATCTTAGACCCTGCCTACCAGCGCCCTATCAACTTTCTGCTGGGGAACCTTACTGGTAAGGACATGATCATCCAAAAGCATCAGGAGATTGGAAAAGCCCTGCTGCTACCTATTAATGACATCCACCAAGTTCACTGCCTTGGGTCTATGGCGGATATGGGACTGCCCACTGATCAAACAATATGCACCTTGTCCAACGTCAAGATTTCGGATGATCTAGCTCCAGCTGAGCTTAATAAAGTTCACAGTTTACTGGAGTCTTATAGTGACATCTTTTCTTAATCTGATACCGACTATGGGCACATGAAGGGCTGGACTCACACAATTGACGTTGGGGATGCTCGCCCTATTCGCTCTAAACCTTACCGCAAATCAAAAGTTGAGGAGCAGCAGTTGCGGATGGAGCTCAAACAATTGTTTGACGCTGGGCTGCTGGTATTCTCACAAAGCCCCAGGTCGTCCCCTCTTCTACTGATAAAAAGAAGAATGGCGAGCATAGGATCGTCATGGACTATTGCAAGCTGAACGACATTACCAATAAAGGCCAGCTACCCCATCCCCCGAAATGATGAAGCCCTGGCGCAGCTCTCTGTGTCCCAGTACTTTTCGGCCATGGACTTGGCTAGTGGATACTGGCAGATGGACCTTTCTCCTCAAGACCAAAAGAAGTGCGCCCTAATCTGTAGCGAGGGTCTTTTCCAACCCACTCGGCTACCTCAGGGGTTATGCAACGCCCCTGCAACCTTTCAGCGGGTGATGGACCACATACTCCAGGATTTCAAGCTAAGCTGTATGATTTTCTATCTCGATAACATCACAATATTTTCCAAGACCTTCACACAGCACCTCTCACACTTAAAGGAGGTGTTCCAACGGCTGCGGCCTCTCACATCAAGCTGAAGCCCTCCAAGTGTACGTTTTTCAGAAGAAGCTCAACTTCCTTGGGCATGCCATCTCCCACGAAGAGATTCAGCCCCTCATTGACAAGGTGGAAGCTATAGCTAAGATGCTTGAGCCCAAAACCCTCCAGGACATACAGGTCTTCCTGGGTATGATGGGGTACTACCATCAGTTCATCCCCAAGTTCGCTCAGCTCAGTGAGCCCCTCGTATGGCTCTTAGCTAAGAACACTCCCTTCCAGTGGGGTGTTGATAAACAGGCCGCGTTTGAGACCCTGAAGGGGCTATTGCAGAAACGCCCTATCCTCCGTCATCCTGACTATGGCAAGCCCTTAATGTTATTCACAAACGCCTCTGATTTTGCTGTTGGAGCTATCTTGGCTCAGTTGGATAAAAATGGGATTGATCATCCTGTGTCATATTTCAGCAAGATGCTCTCTAAGGCTGAGCGCAACTACAGCGTCACTGAAAAGGAGTGCCTTGCCATCCTACTCGCTGTGAAATATTACCGCCCCTTCTTATATGGGACTTCCTTCAAATTAATCACCAACCATGCCTCCTTAAAGTGGTTGCAGAATATGAAGGACCCCACTGGGCGGTTGGCTTGTTGGACTCTTAAGCTCCAGCACTATGACATGACCATTGAGCATCGAGCTGGTACCAGTCATATGAACGTGAATGGGTTGATGCAACTGCCCCTCCTTCACCTTGATAATAGTGAAGCGGAGAGGTTGCATGACCTCCTCATGGCTCCTGAGGCTTGGGCGGATGAAGATGAGCCCGTACAAAAGATGCTCGCTCGCCATTCCTGCAACACAAAGGTAGAGAATGGGAAGCTATACAAGCAAATAGGAGTAAAGTGGTTGCCCTATCTTCGGCCTTCTGAACGGATACCTGTGATAATGGAGTCCCACATGATGATGGGCCACGGCAGAGCTCAAAAAACTTGAGTGGATCAGAGAGCGGTATTATTTGGAGGGCATCATGGAAACCATAACTGAGGTTTTGGATGCCTGTTTAGCCTGTAAAAAACAAGCCAGCTTCAAGACCCAGTATCAGTACCAACCAACCACGCCCCAACAGCCCTTCCACACCATGAGCTTGGATGTGGTAGGTCCTCTCCCTCAGACTTTTGGGGGTAATCAATATATCTTGGTTGTTATTGATCATTTCACCAAACAGGTTGAAGCTGTGGCTCTCCCCGCTCAGACTGACAAGGCCACGGGCAACTTCCTACACCACTATATCTTCACCCAGCATGGGTGCCCCCAAGTCCTCCTATGTGACAATGGGAAAAACTTTATCTCTCGAGTTGTAAAGCTCCTTGCCACCTCCTGGGAGCACAATAACTTTTATCAGCCCGCTATGACCCATCCACAAATGGGGCGGTAGAAAGGGTTAAAGGAACTCTGATATTGATACTCCGCAAAATGGCTAGCTCCGACCCTCTACACTGGGATCTCTACCTACCCAGTGCCCTCATGGCTTACCAGATTAGCTACCATCGCATCCTCAAGATGTCACCCTTCCTCATGTTGTATGGAAGGGAACCCAGAGTTCCTGCCTTATTAGCAAAAGATATCTTCACTGCTAGGGCAGATCCCGAGCAAGCTATGAAGAAATTGGCCCAGCACATCATTCAGCTGCAAGCTAAGGCTATGAATAACTTGGCTAAGATGGTCACTAAGGAAGGCCAAGCAGCTAATGAGCACCGGGCCCCTCTCCCTTCCTTCCAAGTATCAGACTTGGTTCTGTATTATCATAATTGCGTCACACCAAGAAGGGAAAAGCTTGGTTCTATCTGGGAAGGTCCCTTTGTCATCACCTACAAGCGAGGGGATGAGTATTCTATTAAGTCCCTTGCTTCAGGTCTTACTATTAACCGCATGCATGGGCAGTTTTTGCGATCATATACACCCCAACCACTCTTGAAGGAGGTAATGTTGGACATTTACAAGTCTGAGTATGTTATAAGAGTGGTTTCGAGGTAAATGAGCAAAATATCGGGCAAAAACCCTGGTCGATTCTTGGTGGAACCCTTCTAATTGGGGTAACACTTTTACTAATAAAACTCAGGCAAAACCATGAGTTTGGGCAGTCAAATTGCACCAACTATGCGGCGAATTCAGGAAATTCCGTCAAAGGCTCCTTCCATGACTACTTCCAACTTAGTTCAAACTCTCATGCAGAAACCAGCCCCTTTTATAGGGTCAGTGGGGGCTCCTCAGGGTGAAAAGATTTTCCCACCTTCTGTTTGGGCTAAACTGATTAAATCCCTACCCCATGGGTTTGTTTTCCCAGCAGCTTCATCCCATTTGGCCCCCGCATTGAAGTGATGCAAGTCTCAAACTACCCAATAGGTCAAACCTGCATATTTCCTAATTTGGACAGCACCAAGCATTCCAAACCTTAACCTCTAATCATTTTTATATTTATCGCACTAATATCAGAGTTAGCTTTTTCCCCTCGTGGTACCTAATAAAAACTTATATATTGCAAATAGTTATTAAGTTCCTATTTATAATATATTTATACAAGTGGTAAGAGCAGCCCCTCACATAGTATTGTTGGATTCAAGGCCACAAATGCACCAGCAAGCTTAGCTAACGCCTAAAATCCAACAATTTCCTCCACAAAACTGTCACCAAGTTAGTGGTGATTCTTTCAGGGGGTATTCCTCCCCCAATACCCCTTTGTCATAGTCCCATTAGGCAAAAAGTCATTCTCAAATATTATAAAAATGCTAATTATGCCATTAAAAATGTTGTGATGATAGCATCAAACATAAAGCAAAAATCACCTGTGCCACCATTGCTAATTTTCATAAAAACTTCAATTCCCAAATTAAGGCAGAAAAATCCTTATAACATTACTTCATCAGATTTATCTAAGCAGAATCTATATGATCACCCAATAATCAAGTATGCAAACGTATAATGCCAATTCCCCTACGTCCTTGCTCTCCACCTTAGCCCATGCTTTGCTCTGGGATGAGGAAGACTCTGGTGAGGTTGAGCCTCCAGATCCCTCCTCCCTTTCTACTGTGATAGTATAAACTGTTCTCTGCTTTCCCAACTGGTTGGTTGTGTTTTTTGTTTGTTTTGTTTTATTCCACTCAATCTGGGCAGTTTGGTTATTAGGTGGGGTTTTAATCTATAACACTTCTAGTACTCGGTAATATCCATTCCCTGGTCAATTTACTTAAAATAAACACTATATATCAAAATTTGAACTAATAAACTCACACCAATTTCTAACAAGTTATTATAAGTTTATTACCTGAAATAAGATGTTGGTTTTTGGTGGTTGACTTTAATAGTAAGCACTTTTGGGGAGCCATCAATAATGGTAGATTACCCTATATGATGGATCTCTAATATTCTTGCTAACTTCTCAGCATAATTTAGTAATTTAAATCACCTTAAATTTTCTAACTATGGTCAATATTGTGTTTGTATGTTTCCTGATTAGTGGCACTAAAATAAGATATTGCTATCATTAATACTCTAGTAAGCCTCCACTTGGTTTCTAAAATTGGGTCTTTCATCCGTTCAATTGCAACTTGATTCCTAATTAGTGTATAGTGATATATCTATACATTGATACTAGATTCTGGTTTCAGTTATGATAAAATAAGCCTAGATGCACTTGTACATAGATGACCTGAATGAGAATACTGGTTCTTTAGAGAGGCCTACTGATATCCTAATCAAAGGTGCATCAAATTAAAATTTTCTATATTTTTCACATTTATTGTATATATCTTGTTTGTGATGCAGCTCATATTGTGCTAAATTATTTTGGGTAATTAAGTAATAACTCAGTATCAAGGACGCTTTTGCAATTCCTATATGACTAGACGATAAACCTGAAGTCATCATGGAGAAATGTATGGAATCCATTGGAATCAAACTGGTAATGATAATTAAAGCCTCTAATTGAGGCGATATTAGGTTATTGGGAAATCACCTTGAATTAGTTAATCAGGCAATGTCAACATTCAACAAATACGAATTAAATTGCCTACATTTAGGTGATAGGAAATTAAAAGAATAACTAGTCAACATGAAAAGATTCAATGGAACCAAATAGCCAAGCAATGAGTGTGGTATCGTCCAAAGCTGCTGTATATAAGCGTGATGGGTGATTAAGAGGAGTAGGTAAAACTTTTCTCTCTTGTTGCAATCACTTTTGCAACTTATTCAATTCAAGTCTGATTCTAGTTTGATAATCTCACAGAGGAGATTAGTCTGCGCCCATGTCAGGGAGCAGTTGGTCAAGTAAGGTAAGAGGAGCAGGTGGTAGGCCCGTGGCCTCAAATGTTTGAAAACCCTCCCAGAGAAACCGGCGGAATAGAAAAAAATAAAAAACTGGTGGTCACTATTTCCTCAGAAATCCTCGCTTGGCAAGTGCGATGCAACCAGTACATCAACACGCCACACTCCCAACCACTCTCGTTGGTGGAATATGGAGTCCATGTGCTTCTGGACATCCAACAAACAGCTTTATGGGAAAAATTTTTGGGGATGTGCACACTTTTTCCTGACTGCAGTGTATGTCGCACCTCACTCCATGTCATGCAGTTGGCTGGACCTCGGTTTCAAAAACAAGGAGGCAGCAGATGAAGCTGCTGCAGTGCGCGTAGTGATTGACCTCCCCGAAGGGCAACAGGTCATTGAAACTAAATGCACCAGATGGACAAAATCCAACCAAATTTTCCTCACGTTAGACTTTTTGCCTACTATGGTCAAACGTGCCATTTTGGAGCAGCACCTGAAAGATGGTCTCACCTTATATGGAGAAATACAATCTTTTGAGATGCGATGCTTTATGCTGATGCCACACCTGTGTACTGGCAAAGCCATTGCAGTTCTGACCCCAACCAAGGAGATTGTGAAGGACCTAAACCTGATCCTGCACTCCACATATATCAATATTGAAGGGCATACCACCCACCCTTTCCGGGTAACCTTGGACAGCGCACCCCCCATCTGCACCCACTGTGATGCATTTGGCCATAAGGCACACGCATGCCCCACCAAGGAGGGCATCACATTCCAAGAGCACCCCTCGGTGGCCATGGCCAGCGGAGAGGTGCACTACAAACCAACCACAAGCACCAAAGAGGCTTTCCCATGGGGAGCACAAGGCTGCTACCTAATGGTAAAACCTATATCCCCTCAAGAGCGGAAGAAGGCTTACAGGCCCGCAGGGCCACGGCCAAGAAAGCGGCCAAAATCACCTTCGCTATCCCACACTCCCAATACCAGGAGGACATCAAAACCTTTGTGGCAGAAGCAACTCGGGAATCCATCAACCAATCATATTGGGAAGCCCATGCCAATTAGGCCAACCAATCTGAGGATCCGATGGGTGACTCAATGTCACCTGACCTTTGCAACCAAGCTCCAGTTGAAACTTACTTGGTTTCCAACCTACCTGAAAATTTTTTTTGACCCAAACGTTGGTGCACTGAACTCATCTGCACCAAAAAAATTCTCTCAACGTCGGGAAACAAAAAGCAAGGCAAAAGCCAACGCGAACCTTTATGCTAAAATTAACAAAACCACTGATATCATTGCTGCAAACACCCGTGCTGCCATGAAGGCATGTGGGGATCTAAAGGAGGCTAGTGGGCCCGGGTACCCACCCCCTCGCACCTAAGGTGCAATGGGGGAAACCTTCACTTTAGGGACGTTGAATATCGCCGGACTCAAGGCCTCGCCATCCTGGGCTAGGAAACTGAGTTCTTTAAAAAAAAATTTACCTGTGGATATCCTGGCCTTCCAGGAGTCCCACAGTCCATGAGGTTCCGAGGAAGCTTGGAAAACAATGCTCCTCCCTTCCCTATCCTTTTGGTCAGAGCACTGTGGGGTAATAGTTCAGAAAAACAATTTTTTTTACCTTTTTATCGTCAGAATCCTTCCTCAATGGCTGAGTCCTCATTGTCACTTTCTCATGAGCCAACGTGGTGCATGCTATCATCAACATCTATGCCCCAACCTGTGCACTAGAGCTTTAGGAATTTTTCTCGTTGGTCAAATCCCTCCCATTACCCCTAGACCCTTTCATAGTTGGCGACATGAACTGTTGGCTAAACACACCAACAGACCGTTGGC
The DNA here is from genome assembly GCA_022478985.1 of Massospora cicadina. Taxonomy (NCBI): domain Eukaryota; kingdom Fungi; phylum Entomophthoromycota; class Entomophthoromycetes; order Entomophthorales; family Entomophthoraceae; genus Massospora; species Massospora cicadina. The sequence continues at coordinate 21,413 of JAKSZP010019056.1, forward strand.
CTTCCTCCTCCCACGCCGCCCAGGGTCATGTAGAACTTCGCGTTTTAAAGTCCACCCTTGGGTTAATAGATGCGCTGCTGTGGCAAGCCCCGCTGCTCAAAAACATGATGCGCCCCCACATCCACAACAGCCAATTAAGGTCCATGACCCGCATCAACCTTATCCTCACACCAGAAAAATTTTTAATCTCACATTTCCCACTTCCAAACAACAAAAATTGGATTCTCCAACCACTGTCTGGTCTCAATAAACTACCACTTACCTGTCACAGTGGCTAAGGCCCCACATTGGTGCAAACTCCGCCCTCCCAAACTTGCGTCGCCAGGATTTTCCACTTGGGTGGAATCAGCAACTTTGGCAAAATAGTTTGTTATACCGTTTTGCGCGGACCAAATTTCCACATGGTCAGCCTTCAAAAAGGATACCATCCGCCACTCTTGCCACCTCTCCTCCCGACGCTCATGAGCCACATCGGCCATCATTTCATGCGCTCTGGAAGAGTTGGCACACCTGAAGTCCAACATCCCAGCCACAGGCTACAGCCCTGCATGGGGCCAGAAGTGGGCGGAGGCAGCTGCCCACATCAACGCACTTGAAAGGTAACACAAACATCAGGTTTGTGTTCAACAGGGCCAAACACATTACAGAGGACGACAAGTGCACCGCATATTATTTTTAAAAAATTCTTTTCACCACGCCAGAGTGTGACCTGCACACAGGTGCAGAGATCGGATGATTCTGTCACATATATGCCAGCTGAAGTGTTAATCAAAATACAAAAGTATTACTCTGAGTTATACCAATCTGATCCAATTCAGCCAGCTGAAGTGGCGAAATTTTTTGACCAAACCCACATCTGCACCATTTCCTGATACCCGTAATTAATGAATTTGATAACTTCAAAAGAACTCTGGACAGCCATTCGCGGTGCACCTAATCGAAAATGCCCAGGCCCAGATGGCATTCCATATAAATTCTACAAAAAGTACTTCAAATATATATCCCCACTGCTGCTTGCCTCCATTAACCAGAGCCTTCTGGAAACGCTCCTCCTACCAGGAGGACAAGAGGTCTTCACCATCACACTCTTCAAGAAAGGGGACAAGCTTAACTTAGTCAACTGACGCCCCATTTCTTTAACTAACACAGATACAAAAAGTTTAATTAAATCATCATGGCTACCCGTTTAGGGATTGTAGCATCTTCCACCATCTCCCCAGAACAATTGTTTCATACCCAGAAGGTCGATTTGGGAAAACGTGCACTCTGTGGCTAACGCATGCCAGTCCACAGCCTCTGGGGCACTTGTATTCTTGGACCAACAGAAGGCCTATTAAAGAGTAAACTGGGAATACCTCAGGGCCTGCCTCCATCAATTCCGCTTACCCTCTCGCTTCATCAACTGGGTAATGCTGCTCACGGAATCTGCAACAATGGCAGTGCGTGGCCCTGGCTTCCTGACGGAAGTAGTCCGCCCTCAAAGGGGCTTACAACAAGGGGACCCCCTTAGCCCACTCTTGTACAACTTCAGCCTTGACCCACTACTTCGAAACGTGAATGCCCACCTCACTGGGGTCCATGTACCAGGCCAAGCCCAAGTTAAGATGATGGTGTTTGCAGACAACTGTGTGGTTGGGGTGTCTAATAATCAAGATGCACGCGCGCTTGAAGCTCTCATCCAAGAGTATTCCCGCTTAAGTAATGCTGCACTGAACGCTTCCAAAACTGAAATCATCCTCCTTGGTCGGTATCAAACCTGCTGGACCCAGCGACCAGTGCCCAGCCCAGCCTATCTGCTCACACACGTGCTCGCCCTCCCTGCTCACCCCACACCGCCCCACTAGTGCTCCCCTTCGTGCCACGCCCTACAATAGGGCCTGTCCGCCATCTGGGTGTGTGGGTGGAGGCAGGCGGGTACGCATCAGCAGTAATGGAAAGTCGTATTCTAGACAACGTGATGAAGCACATCACCTCCCTCAGAGCCCACCCTCTTCCCTTACTGGCAGGGTTGTTTTAGCCAACTCTATGCTCCTCTCCAAAGTATGGTTTGGAGCCCATGCGATCCCCTTCACCCCAAGCTTTTTCAAATCTTTGTATGCCCTTCTGCAAGGATGGCTTTGGTCAGGCAGCCCACCACCAGTACGGCTAGAGGTCATGTTTGGCCCTCATCATCATGGTGCATGGTCCTTCTTGACTTCAAAGCCCATGCTGCCAAGATCCTGGGCACCTGGATTGTGGCTGTCACCGCCCCTACGCTCCCCTCCCAACACTGGTCCCGCGCGGCCTAATCCAACTTCTCCCGCGCCTTGGGCCTTAATAATCCATCGAACCCTCACTCCTTGATGAAATACCTGGCTTCCCACCCATCAGCCACAGGTCCTCACGGTACTAAAACCCACTACAAACGAATCCTCCTCTCCATGCGAAGCGCTGAGTGGAGAATTTGTATTAGAGGACACACAGCCCAGAGAGGCCGTCCCTCTCCTCAGTTCACACAAAAGGTACAGGGGTTACCCATTCAAGATGGCGTGATCCCCACATGGCCCCATGTCCTATCCAGGGTGGACTACCTGGACATGATGGACATTCCTTATTCCACTGAGACCCAAAAAACTATCTGAAAATACGCACACCATCCCCTGTTGCAGCCTCAAATCCGTTCCCATGTGTGGCGCTGTCTGAGGCAGGTGTACCATACAGCTGAGCACTCTAACGCTTTACACTCATCCTGCGTCGTGTGTGACCAGTATGGAACGCTGTTCCACCGCATGGAGAAGTGCCCTACCTCTAAAGTGATATGGCGCGAAGTTCAACGTATGCTTGGCCAGGATAAAACACATCCCTTCAGTCTGTCAAGAGATATATTTGCTTTATCAATGGCTTCCCTCCTTCCACCCTCCCTCCGTGCTCTGGTGGTTGCAATCGCCATGTGGACTATCCACACGATTGTCTTGGATGCCATCGCAGGCTCCACCCCCACCCTCCCAGAAGCTGTCTGCCGATTCCAGTCTCATTTTGTGGACCACTTTCAGGCGTGGATGTTTGGATACCTCCCACCACGTTGCTGACAGCTGGTCTCCTCCTGGTTCCCAGATTGGTTCATCAAATCAGACCCTTTCCTTCACACATGTTCAATTGTGGCTACGGCCCCTTCACACGTTCCCTCCCCCTCCCCATAGTGGCGTTCCCACTGGCAACAAGAGATAGCATCGCTTCTCTGGGATGCCTTCCCTGTTACTAAGTTTTGTTTCTTTTGGGTCAAATTTGGAATTTTCCATCCCATGGTCGGCCTTCCTCGCAATAAATTGAAATTGATTAAGAGGAGTAGTTGGTTGATAGAGAAAAGGGAGCAAGAAGAGAGGATCTGGGGAGTTTTTTATACTAAATAAAGTATTATAGTGGGAGAAAGTGCCTCATAGTTATTATATTAGCATTTATTCTGTTGTTACAAGGGAACACAATCATCATATTGTGGGTTCTATTACTCTGTGGGCTAAACCCTGTGCAAATCTTTTACGGCGTATCCTCAGGATTCTGCCAAATTATAATAGTAGTGCTCATTATAGGGGGCCCATTGATCAGTAATAAAATGATAAAATTCAATTCACCTGCTATGTCTCGCCTAGGTTGCTTTGAAAAGAAATCTGCATGGCACCATAGTACCTTTGCATATGAGGAGTTTAAAATTGCATTGGATACATTTCTCAAAAAACAAGATGAGCTTCTCCAGGAAGTCTGCTGTGCTCAGCTGCCACCCTTTGATCGCGATGGCAATATTCATGGATTCTTTCGTTAATTTGATTTTGCAACTGAAGGTGCCTCAGACCAGTGCAGGGCGAAATGGTTAATCTCTACCTTGGATGTCATAAGTGCTGATCAAGTTGTTTGTTATCTTTCAGACAGTTCCATTACTTACCAAGAGGTCAAGGAGATGGTGATACAGTTGTTTGGCAGAAAAGCAAAGATGTCTCAGTGGAAAGCTGAGTTTCTGACCATTGGGTTTCAACGAAATGAGAGCCTCACCACATTTGCTGAGCAGTTTACAGTGGAAGCACATGTGTTGATCAAGGCTGGGATTCTAACTGAAGCTGATGTATGCATTGCAATGGTCTTTGCAGTAAAGCCATATCCTGAGCTTTACAAAGTTATGGCCTCACTATTGGATGAAGATGTGCCACTGCTTAAAATTGTTCAGTTTCTGTACTGTATATCTGCCAACTTCCCTCCACCCAATATTGAGCGGATTCCCACTGTCGCCAGGGCTTACCCTAACCAGGGGAAGTAAAGCTACCAGTCAATACAGATCATGCCAGGCTACTCCCCGCAGCTCGCCAACTGTCCCATAACTGCTGACAACAACTGACCAACTACCGCTTCAGCCCTAACTATGCTGATCACCAGCAGGCATTCTACCAATGTAGATCTGGTTACACCAATCATCTTTGAAGCAACTTTCTAAGTGAGTCAACTTATATTAAGCACAGGCGCAGGCCCTATGGAGTAAGTTGCTTTAATTGCAGTCGCACCGGGCACGTGGAATGATGGTGCCCCAATTGACAGATTCCTTGCATACAACAGAATCAAGGTTATCAGGGAAAAAGTCAGAGTGGAGTAGAGATGGAACTCTCTACTTCCGCTATCTCAAAGTCATACATCCTCCCTAAATCTATTGTATTGAAGGAATTAGACGCCTCTCAGTATGATGGTACATTTCTCTACCAACAGCCAGTTGGGGTAGTAAATGTGCTGACCCAAGCACAATTCATTAAATATGGCTGACCCAGGGTTTCTGGAGCAGCCAAAGCCTTACGTTTGCCAAATTTTTGACCAAAACCTGTCAGATCAGCTGGAAAAATTTGCGGACGCATTGTCTCTAAGAGAATTAGAGGTCTCCTTCCCGGTGGATGCTTTTATAGCAAGCTACCCTAAAGTTGGTGTGGGTATTATAGGTTTCCTGGGAAAACGTGAACCGTTGAATGTACACGTAGTAAATAACTGGCTTTCATCTTACGAAAAGTGTACTTACTGTAATGTGGTGGTAGCCAAATTCTGAGAATGAACTATAATTGACACAGGTGCTCCTGTTAACATTGTCTCCGCTAAGTTGGTGGTAAACTTGGCTTTAAACCCTGACATAGAACACTGGATGGTGTATGGGACCACAGGAATGGAAACCACAGTCTCCGATGGAGCATATAGCGCACTTCCTTTGCAGTTTGGATCTGTTGTAATTATGGCACCAGCAGTAGTATTACCAAATAGCAACTATGATTTGCTGATTGGGACTGCATTTATGCAACACTATGGGGCTGTCATTGACATGATGGAATAGACCCTAGACATCTTGGGACAACGGATTCCCATCTATTTACTTCCAGGGGAGTTCCAGATGACCCAATCCACTCTAGTCAAATTAATCTCGCCTATAGCAATGGTGTGATACCTGTAAAGTATCAGCGGATGAAGTGGAAGACCTGAACGCTCCCAACACAAATTTACAAGTACAAAGGGATTTCGCTATGAGCTGCAAACGCTTTTACTATCCTTTCTAGGCATCAGGTCATAATTGGGACAGAGCATGATATTGATATACCGGGTGTTCTATATGGAGAGGTTGTGGAGCCCTATCAACAATCACGACTCAAACCTCATGTGGCTCCTGGGTTACTGTTACCTGGGCAGGGGGAAGTAAAAGTTTTGGTAGCAAATCTGCAGAAGGAAGTGATGCAAGTGCAACGGCACCAAGTGGTAGCTTACCTGCATTTTCCCAATTGATGAGGTCCACCAATAACATGACTTTGGTTTATGGGAAGATCTCAGATTGCCTTTAAAAACCACCTTCAGCATAATGACTAATTGTTTCTCGGGAGGTGCTCACTGGTCTATCAGAGGATCAGAAGGATAGGGTGATGGCTCTGTTTGAAAAGTATCACAGTATCTTTGCAACTGATGATCATGACTTGGGTTGGGCTCGAGGGGTTGTGCATTGGGTGGACACAGGACACCACCCCCCTATCAGGTCACATCCTATCCATCGCTTGAAGGCAGCGGAAGAAGTTGTGTCTGCAGAAATAGATACATTGGTAGAACAGGGAATGTTGGAGCCGTCAAAAATCCTTGGGCATCCCCATATTAATTGTCAAAAAGAAAGATGGCTCCAATTGAGTAGTAGTCAATTATTGGAAACTTAACAGCATTACAAAAAAAGATTTTTACCCGCTTCCATGAATCAATGACATGTTAGATCGGTTAGGTGGGGCCAAGTATTTCTCAGCTAAGGACTTGATATCAGGGTACTGGCAGATCGAGTTGCCAGCGGCGGAACAAGAAAGTGCACTATAATCACCTCAAAAGGATTGTTCCAGCCTACACATATGCCACAGGTTTTGTGCAATGCTCCTGCTACGTTCCAGCGGGCTATGGATACTATTTTGGGTGACCTAAAGCTGTCTTGCGTTCTTGTCTACCTTGATGATATCAATGTGTTCTCGCAAATGTTCACGGAGCATCTTGGACACTTGGAGCAAGTGTTCCGCCACCTGGCTGATGCTAACATCAAGATTAAGCCCCAAAAGTGCCACTTTTTAAGGAACATTTGGAATATCTCAGCTTTGTGGTAGACTCCAATGGGCTTAGCCCTCAGCCAGCCAAGGTGGAAGCCATCCACAAGATGACTTGGCCAAGCAATAAGTGGAACATCCAGGTGTTCTAGGGGATGGTTGGGTACTACCGGCAGTTCATTCTCAACTTCAGCTATATTGGGGTTCCACTCTTTGAGCTACTTAAGAAAAACGCTGTCTTCAACTGGACGGATCGATGTCAAACCACTTTTGATGTAAAATGAACCGCGTTGGCTAGCGCGCCTGTTTTACAATACCCCAATTTTGGAAAAGAGTTTATTGTGCAAATGGATGCTTCGCTTTCTTCTGTAGGGGCCGTGTTATCCCAAAAGAACAATGATGGTGTGGAGCACCCCATTGCATATTGTAGCCGCAGTTTAATTGGGCCTGAACGGAATTACACCATGACTGAGAGGGAGTGTTTATCTGTAATCTATGTATATAAGCAATTCCAGGTCTACCTTCACGGGGTGAAATTCAAAGTGGTAACGGATCATGCCTCCTTGCGCTGGCTACAGAATCTGTGGGAACCTGAAGGGCGGCTTGCGCGATGGGCTTTGAAACTCAAAGTGTATGATTTTGAGATCATGCATCAACCTGGGGCGAAGCATCAGAATGTTGACTGTCTTTCCCAATTACCCACAGTCGCCATTACAGCGGATGTGGTGGACATAATGTATGAAAAGATGATTGTGGGCAAATATCAAGATGAGCCGCTGCCCATGATCAAAGTGTTAGATGGGCTTAGGCAGGATACCTTCTTGTGCAATGGGAATTATATAAGCGGATTGGGGAATCAACGCTGAGTTTCCCAAAACCCTCTGCCCAGGCTGCATTAATAATGGATGCCCATAGAGCGGTAGGTCATGGAGGGTTGAAAAAGATGCTGGAGTTCTTGCGACCCCACTACTTTTGGGAAAGTATGCACTATGATGTGCTCGAGATGGTTGGTTGTTGCCATCAGTGCCAAGTGGAGAAACCATACCACTGGAAGACCACCTACCAGCTAGTTAAGCCTCGGTTCACATGGCATACAGTTTTATTAGACATGGTGGGGCCGCTGCCAACTGGTGCAAACTGCTCCAAATATATAATAGTAGCCATTGACCATTTGACAATATGGGTTGAAGCAAGGGCTATCAAGTATTTGGGGGCTGTCACTACCGCCAAGTTCATCCTGGAGTGCGTCATACAGCGCCATGGCTGCACGCAATTTATCCTAACAGATAATTAAACCAATTTCACATCCCATATATTGGCCAAGTTGAACGAGCTCATGGCAATCCGCGGGGTTTTAACTATCCCTACCACCCTGAATCTAATGGTATGGTGGAACGGGTCAATGGGACCTTGGTAAATATTCTACGTAAGCTTGTAAATGAGCGGCCGTCAGATTGGAGCACCCTTTTATCCTCCACTGCCTTTGCATACAATACTAGCTACCACTCCACAACTGGTAAGAGCCCATTTCAATTGCTCTATGGATGAAAGCAAGCACTGCCTGCGTTGCTATCACCTGCATTGAGGATACCAGCGGAGCCAAACCCCACCGCTATTTGTCTTCCTTAACAGACATGCTGATCAAGCTCCAAACTGAAGCATATTCTACTAGTCTTGCCAAGAAGGTTTGGGATCACATGGCTGACCAATGTAGATGCCTCAGTCTTCCACAGTTTGGGGTAGGGGAAAAGGTGTTTCATGACCAACATGGGTTTGGAAAAAGTAACAAGCTTGCCAGTATATAGAGTGGGCCATTAAAGATCATTTAAAAAACTGGGGTTGACGCCTACACCATAAAGGAACTTGTGGGGGGTCAAATTATTAACCGGGTACACGTGAATTTCCTCCAACCATACAAGCAACAGGAGCCTTATCATCCATTTGGAAGGTTTGAATTACACTTCCAATGGGGAAGGCTTTATCTCGAAGTTACACTGGGCGGATTCTCCAAAAATGCAATTAAGTAAATAAGAAAATAGAGGTTAAACTTGACCTAATTTTTATAAATTTAAATGAGGAAACATTTATAGGCTTTTTTATTATTCATAATCTATCAGAGTTAATTAATCTCTGCGTGATTGAATCTTCAATCAGTTGATCAGGATCCAATTGATCATCAACTTTGATAGATTGTGATAGATTGCTTGCTCCTTCCAATGATGTCAGGGGAATTGAGGAAGGGGATTTTTGGAGATATGTGAATTCAGTGAAATCCTGACAGTCCAGTCAAGGAGGGGGTAATGTCGCAATTCCAATATGACTGGACAATAAGCCTGAAGTCATCATGGCGAAATGTATGGAATCTGTTGGAATCAAACTGGTAATGATAATTTAAGCCACGAATTGAGGCGATATTAGGTTATTGGGAAATCGCCTTGAATAAGTTGATCAGGCAATGTTAACATTCAACGAATACAAATTTAATCGCATACAATTTAGGCGATAGGAAATGAATTGAATAACTTGTTGACATGAGGAGAATCAATGGAACCAAATAGCCCAATCAATGAGTGTGGTATCGTCCAAAGCCACTGTATATAAGAGTGATGGGAGTTAAGAGGAGTAGTTGGTTAATAGAGAAAAGGGAGCAAGAAGAGAGGATCTGGGGAGATTTTTTATGTTTAAATAAAGTATTATAGTGGGAGCAAGTGCCCCATAGTTATTTTTTTTAACATTTATTCTGTTGTTACAAGGGACCACGATCGTCATATTGTGGGTTCTATTGCTCAGTGGGCTAAACCCTGTGCAAATCTTTTATGGTGTATCCTCAGGATTCCGCTGAATTATAACAGATGCAGATGATAAATATTAGACTGGGCTCCCCATTGGGGTGAGTGAACACCCTGTGAAGGGCCCAGAATGCCAACGGCACTGTGGTCCAAATGACTTGGAAAATTGGGGTCTAGCGTTAATGTGAGGAAAGTAAATGTTCAGCAACGTACCAAAGGACCTAAAGCAAACCAAATGGCTGTGATGTGGGTAACTGTGGGTCTTGTGTGGGTAACCCCCAGGGGTTGGGGAGGCAGGAGGGATGACAACTCATTATGGTTTCACAGTTGCTGGCCTCCAATTTTACACACTGGATGCAGAGGATAGAAAAAGGGATTTTTGAGTTCCAGAATGTTATAGAAATGATGATGTGAGCGGGGCCTGTGCAAGGTGCTGGGGCTAAGCTCCCCTGAGGGGAATTCTTCAGGCCCCTCAAGCAAACACAGCCTTTGGAAGATCAACTGGGCAGGGATCTGGGCTCCGCTGACACCAGGGTGGGTTTTCCCTGCCGCTGTTTAACAAAATGAATGAATTCTGGAAAACCAGCAGTGGGGGTGATCTGGATATGAAACAAGAGGATGTGAGTTGGTGATGGTAGGTGGGTATGAACTTTTGGGGTGAATTATTTTTAAAGATTTACAATGACCTTGCTGGGTGGTAGGGTCGATTGAGTTAATGACCCAGTCAGCAATCATCAGTACATTAACTTGGGTGGTGGCACGTTTCGCTAGACTGATAAGAAAGAGTTTTTAAAATCAAAGTGGCAGACGGATTCTGTGACAATCTGAATGAAAAATGAAGGGGTTTATTTTTAAAAATTAGCAGGGTAGTAAAAGAATTGACAACAGACCCTGAGGGCAGTCATATTATTAAGGGAGGGTAAAATTGGAGAGAGTCATCAAGGGATTGATCCCATGGTATTCAGTGGCGCGCCTTGATTGGATGATAGAGAAGTGGGCAGAAAGGTATTCAAGGTTTTCAATAAGTCCAAAAAAATTTTGATGACTTTTTTTGGGTTTTGGGGCCAAGTCAGGATGAAAGTTCTGACCTGGCGCATAAATATTTGATTTGGGCTGCTGTAAAAATTTACTGGAGGTTTAAATCAGCAAACAACCCTAGTAAACTTATTACTGCACAGGTTCAGTTTCTTGTGCACTTTGTCTGCATTGTATCGTATATTAGATTATTGGTTGACAATAGTATGACAACTATTATCTGTATTTGAGTGTAAAAGTCTTGTATTTCGGCCCGATGCTCAGCCAGTATTCCCAATTGAAATATTTGATATGTCTTGATCTAGGGATTTATTCCCTCATTCTGTCCAACCCGATCTTCTCTGAGATTCCCTGATGACAGTCTCTTTGGTCCAACACACAGTTGTCAGCAATCCCCAATTGTTTCTCCTTCTTCTCTAGATTTCTGCTCAGATCTTTACTCTTTTCTCAAAGCGTCTCCTAATTATTGCACACAGCAATAATATCCTTGAGAAGAATAGAACAATTGAAAGCTGATAATAGTTTATTACTTAAACTATATACTGGATGAAAACTATAAAACTGTATATCTATATAACTCTGTTTTTGTAAATACTGTTTTTTATTTTAAGTGAATTCTAGGGAATTTATAGTGGGATTTGGTCGTCTAACACTCAGTTGACAAATCTTAAATGAAACAGCAGCCGTTGCCATTGAATCACCCATCCTCATCTCAGCAGCGATGGTTTTACCCATCCTGGCTAGGATTCCATCATTGGACATCCTCGTGACCTAAATGGAAAAAGTCAGAAACCGTGTCCCTAACGTTTTCCTCTCGTTCCAAGTGAACCAACCATATCTGGCTAGGGACCTGCTTAGGTTAAGGGACTTGTTACCAATTAAGGCAGGTCAAAAACTAACTGATTAATTCGCTTTTTGCAGCCGGCATCACCCACCTTTCTTCTTGCTACTCATTCCCAATCAGTCAGTGATGAAACCTGACCGATCCCAATCAGTACACCAGATAGTTAATCACTATCAGATGCCCCATTATGTCAGCAACTCCACCCGGTGAGTTCTTGATTATTTGTCCAGATCAATCCCTGATGGATACAACCAGGCAAATATCCCAAAATCCCCCAAACGTAGTTACTCTGAAATTCAGGCCAACCAATTTCCTATTCATTTCGCCTTAAGAAATTATCCCATAGCAATTACTGGTAATCTAGCAGGCTGGGAATATGGGCAAAAATCCCAACACATCCCCCTCTTGCCTAGATTTCCAGCGAGAAAAGGACTGGGGCATGAGTTCACCGCTTCAGATACCTGGTCAAATACTTTCATTGGCTCAAGTGGAGTGTAATCATCAGTACTCAACGCTTCTCAGGACAACCTTTGGCATGCGGCGCTCTTCCTCTTCCTCCTCGCTACTGCCTACTCAGAGCGCGGTCCCACAATCTACTGTTGTGCTGGGCTGATCGATTTACTTGTGAAGATATTAGTCCCAGGATCCAGTTTTCCCCCATCAGGGTATATGACCCGCTGTCATAATCAGGATTCTTGGTCCAGAGTCTTCAATTTCCTGATTTTTTCCTTGTTCTAGACAGGAGACTCTTGCCATCGATGATCATTTCATGGCTTAATTAAGAATACTTATTTATGTTACCCTCATTATTTCTCTCATAACCTCTTGGCTCAAATCATTCCTAATTCTTCTCTTGGAGAGCTTATCTTATTATTTTGAGATTAATTTCTCCAAAATTGGAGCTAGATGGATTGTAGAGTGCATAATGTTGACTTCCATATAAGTCTGACATCCCCCTCTCGTCCAGCTCATATATTGAATTCTGAGTCGCAATACCAGCAGCTTCTAAACAGTTTGTCTGATCAAGACCTCTGGCTCTTCCAGCAGATGAGTCAGGATGCACGTTGGGACCAATTCTATGGTCTATCCATGCCTCATACGCCTATTCTGGCGTCAGCGGCTAGTCCTTCTGTTAAATTACTGGAAATGGTATTTAATCCCTCCAAAACCAGGCTTGCGATTGTTTTGAACAACTCTTGGCAGATTCTTCCTCTGTCATTAATTCCAGAGTTGGATTTTGAAACTCTCCTGGATTTGGCTCCTTTTTCTGATGCACCAACCATTGTCATGGATGCTCCAGAGATTATGCCTTTCACTCTTGATTTCTCTTTACTTGACAGGTCGGACCTGCTTCCTTATTTCCTCTTCTGACTTTGACAATACTACAAACCCACTGTCCTGGCTACCGAGCTCACCATCAGTAAGAGTATTCATTTTGAGCTCCCCTACTCTGAACTCTGGGCCCAAGTCACTGAGGCTTTGTCCCTAGCACTGAATCCCTCTGATCTTGAAACCATCCTAGATTGGGATACCACCACTTATGCTCTTCACTTTGTTGGCCAATTTCTTTGAAGTTGGTCCATGAAGCTTCCAGCCTCTCCTGGGTTTCACCATTCCTTAAGCTTTAGCTTCTGAGAAGCCTGTAGTCATTGCTTGCAGGATGCCATTCATTCCCTGCATGACTATCTCTTTGCCGGCACTTTCCATCGATATCTTCTGATGATGGCTTTAGTAGGGGGCATGATTTGGCAACACCTGTCAAGCATCCCTCGTTTGCTGCTCACCCATATGTCCAGTGTTCTTGACAAAGCTTGTCATCAGGCGCTCAAGACCAATCTTCCAGCTCTGGTACCATATCAGGATTACTTGTGGTTATTAGCCAACTGCCTCTTCTTATACTGTTGCTTTCCTCCCCACTCCAGGGTTTCACAATTGGCTTCTTCATACATTTCAATTTCCCTTCCCCTAGTCGCTTTCTCGCAGGGCTCTGCATCCACTCAAAGAACATGGTTTCGTGTAGGTCTAGCCCTCACTAGCATCTAATCTCACATCAATTTTGACGGGCTGTTCATTCCTACCATAATCCATCCTCCCTCCCCCAAGAGGCGACATAGGTGGAATCATCCCCATATTGAGGACAATTAATAAAAAAAATTATAAAACTATATCAGTTTTTTTCTATGCAGTTTATAAATTTTTTCCCAATATCTTTTATCAACTTTTTATTTTTATTCTTCTTTTTTCCCTGGGACTTGACCTTATTTCAGTTCAGCGGTCCATCTTTTTATTTTTTTTCCCCCAAACTGGTTCCTGGGTACTTAAACCTGTCAGCTTTCTATGGTCAGAGGTCCTTTTTTGGACTTAACCATCCAGATTGGTTCAGAGGTCCTTTTTTCAGACTTGACCTAATCATAAGGACATGATCAACTTTTTGGTTCATCGGTCCTTTGGGAACTCTTTTGATTTTTCTTCAATCCATCACTTCAAGTATTTACTATGGACTCAATTCAAAATCTTCCATCCAAGATATTCTTGATGGAGTAGGCATCAGTCACCATCTTGGCAATCACTTCAAACGGACCTGACCACAATGCATCTAGTTTGTTTCTTCTTCCAAAACCATGCATATTGCAATAGGCTACTCTTTTGCCTATTTGGTATTCTGCTAAGGCCAGTCAGTTCTTATTGTCCATCAATTTCTCTACAATATCCTTTTCTTTAATGTAGTATCAAATGCTTGCGATTGCATATTGATCAGGATATTCGTCAGTCAGTTCAAGTACTGTTTAGCACTCATCCCTGATGTTGGTTCTACCACCAAGTATAAAATTGGCAGCAATGCGGCCTTCCTCCTGTATAACAGCTCAAATGACATTTTTCCTGTCGCTGTATGATGACTGATATTGTAGGCAAACATCACTGAACTCAGGTACATTCCCCACACGGAAGTTTTTCCTGCAATCAGCTTCATCAGCATCGCGGCCAGCGTTCCAGTCACTCGTTCTACCAGTCCATTTGTCTCCAGATGGTAGGGTACTGACATGACTCCTCTGATCCCCATTATCTCATTTAATAGTGGGATCACATGAGACAAGAAATTTGTCCCATTATTTCTAAGCAGGACCTGCAGACATCCATGTCTATATACTACTTGATCCAGGATGAACCTCGCAGTGCTGGTAGCATCTACTTTCGCCAGGGCCTTCATCTTGACCCAACTCATCAGATGGTCAATAGCAACTATGATGTACTTTACTCCCCCGGTGCTCATCATCAGCAGTACCATCACGTCGATGGATACTGTATGCCAGGTAAATCCAGGGCGGACCAGTCAGTATCCAGTTGTATTCTTATATTGTTTGTGCAGCTGGCACTCCACACAACAAACTAGATAATCTGCGACATCATAGTTGATGGACTCTCAGTAGTAGTACTGGCAAATATGATCAGTTGTTTTTCTCAGGCCTCCATGCCCTACAACATTATGAGCAGCTTGAACAATAGATGCTCTTTCCAATAGCTTCAGGAATAATAACCACTTCTCATTGATCATCTTAAACACTTGTCCATACATGGTCTCGGTGTTTTCCATCACTTTCCAAAGCGCCCCTTGGATTTCTTGGGGCTCATTCTCAATTTCTCTGTCAAACATTCTCTGGAATAGCTCATCCACCTGTGGGTATACCATCTGGACCTTGGTAACTGCAATAAGCAATCCGCCCTAGTGAGAAGCCCTCGCTCAGTGGACAATCTCATAATTGTAAGCCTGTAGCTTAAGTGCCCATCGGGCCAGACATTCTTCTGGCTCTCTCAAATCATGGAGCCAACGCAAAAAAGAGTGGTCCATCACCACTTTAAAGTGCATTTCATGGATTTACACCTGAAACTGCTTACAGGCGTAAATGACCACAAGGCATTCACACTTAGTTACAGTGTAGTTCCTCTCAGTGGCTGAGAGTGTCCAGCTTACATATGCCACCAGATGTTCATCCCCAAGTTTGTCTACTTAGCTTAGTATGGCGCTGATCGCCATCAATGAAGCATTGGTTTTTTATAATAAACTCTCAATCAAAATTCATATATTTCAAAATTGGAGAATATATTAGATACAGGTGCAGCTCATTGATGGATTCCTGGGCTTCTTCATTCCATACAAATCCTTTTTTCAGATCCTTCAACAGATGGAATAAGGGCTTGGCTATTCAGGTGAAGTCCCGAATTAATCTTCTAATTGATTGATACTCTCAGCAACTCATGCTGGCAATCTCATTTCGTCCTAATTGCCAGATTTTCCCTAGTATTGACCTTGTGAATCACATCTCTTGTGCATCCCAAATCAGGGTCGTTTTTTGGGCAAATACTCCCTGATACTTTCAAACAATTCAAGCACCTCCTCTTGCTAGCCTTCCATCAGATCAGCGAGTTGCTCCTAATCAACCAATAGGTTATACTCTCAGTTACCCCAGCCGATAATTCCATCTCATTGAGGATGGAATTTCCTCAGTTCAGCTGTCAGTATTTCTTGTTACTTTTTAGGTCTGAAACTCATAGACCATAAAAATCAATATTTAAATCTTTCATATATTTTTTACATTTTTTTGCAATGGGTCTTGCAACCTACATAAAGGCTCAGAGGTCCTTCTTTTCCCCTTCATCCAAACTGGCTCCTAGACACTTAAACCTACCATTTATTATGGTTCAAAATCTTATCCTCTTAAGATTTAACCAACCATTTGGTTCATTGGTCCTCTTCTAGGACTTGACCAAAATCTCAGGACATAACCATTTAATGGTTCAGAGGTCCGCTGGGAACATTTCAACTATTTTCTCTTAGGCTCAATACTACTAATTATATTGACCTTCTTCACTATACAACAAGCAGCGCTGTCTCTTCATGCAGATGCTACAATTGCCGATTTTAGCAATACTCTTGAATATTAGGCCTTTAATCCCGACTGGTTATTCGTCCATGTGGTCCTAATTTTCTCTATTATTTCAACAACTGATTCTTTGGATCCTCTATCTCATTAAACAACAGTTCCATCCGATTGTTCAAATTGTTTTTCTCCTGAAAACAAATTTTTGGCATTCATTGCCATCTTTAATTACACAGGTCATTCTGGCCTCATTAGCTTCATCCAATTTCTTCTAAATTGATGAACTCGCCTCCAGCAACTTCTGATCATTGATTGAGTGTTATTGATTTGAATGATTCTCTCCACTAACTTGGATCAATCATTTCCTGTTTTGTCTTCATATCTTCATTGGTATGGAAATCCAATTCTCCATATTGATTGCCTCCTATTTCATCTAATGCCTCATCTAAACACTCACTCCTCAGGACTATTTGAAGCGGACTCAATTTCAACCTGAGTTGGTCATGCTGTTCATCAGGACTATTTCCAGCAGCCCCAATTTCAACCTGAGTTGGCCCTGCTGTTAATCTTCATCTCAAGTAGATGTCTAGTGGAACAGGTTTCCTTTCAGCTCTAGATAGTTCCATATCTAGGCTGCAAGTCCTTTTCCCTGAACTTGAGTATCTTCGATTTGCTTCACTTGGAGCTCCACTTCTGAGCTGGGTGAATGCCAATAAATGTGATCCACTTCACACTCTATCTTCATTAATGTTACTTTCCCTAGTAACATATTGCCAAAATTAGAAATATCTTCATATGACATCCTTCTAAGTTCTTCTACTCAACTATACCCCTGTAGTGAGCACCAACTTGTAAAAATTTACTGGAGGGTTATTATCAGCAAACAACCCTAGTAAACTTATTACTGCACAGGTTCAGTTTCTTGTGAACTTCGTCTGCATTGTATAGTATATTAGATTATTGGTTGATAATAGTATGACAACTATTATCTGTAGTTGAGTGTGAATTCTTATATTATGGCCCAATGCTCAGCCAGTATTCACGATTGAAATAATTGATATGTCTTGATCTAAGGATTTGTTCCCTCATTCTTTCCAACCCAATCTTCTCTGAGATTCCCTGGTGACAGTCTCTTTGGTCCAACACGCAGTTGGCAGCAATCCCCAATTGTTTCTCCTTCTTCTCTAGATCCCTGCTCAGATCTTTACTCTTTTCTCTAAGAGTCTCCCAATTATTGCACACAGCAATAATATACTTGATAAGAATAGAACAATTGAAAGCTGATAATAGTTTATTACTTAAACTATATACTGGATGAAAACTATAAAACTGTATATCTATATAACTCTGTTTTTGTAAATACTGTTTTTTATTTTAAGTGAATTCTAGGGAATTTATAGTGGGATTTGGTCGTCTAACACTCAGTTGACAAATCTTAAATGAAACAGCAGCCGTTGCCATTGAATCACCCATCCTCATCTCAGCAGCGATGGTTTTACCCATCCTGGCTAGGATTCCATCACTGGACATCCTCGTGACCTAAATGGAAAGAGTTAGAAAAAGTGTCCCTAACATTTTCCTCTCAATCCAAGCAAATAAAAATATATTTGGCTAGCGATCTGCTTAGGTAATGGGACTTATTACCCATTAAGGCAGGTCACACACCAACTGATTGATTCACTAGTTGCAGGTGGCATCACTCGCCTTACAACTTGCTACTCATTCCCAATCAGTCAGTGATGAAACCTGACTGATCCCAATCGGTACACCTGATAGTTAATCACTATCAGATGCTTTATCTCGTCAGCAACTCCACCCGATGAGATCTTAATTATTTGTCCAGATCAATCCCTGATGGATACAACCAGGCGAATATCCCAAAATCCCCAAAACGTAGTTACTCTGAAATTTGGGCCAACCAATTTACAATTCACTTCGCCTTAGGGAATTATCCCCTAGCGATTCCTGGTAGTCTAGCAGGCTGGGTATATGGGCAAAAATTTCAACGGCTGCCATGCACTCCAAGCTGTCTAATCCATTCTAATGGGCTGGGATAATTTTGATGACACATTTTACTATTGATCGGCCGCTGGAATCATGTCCTGATTTGATTTTTCATTTAGGGTAGCCCAGACCAGCTTCCCTGGCCTAGTTTTGTCAAATTGGGGCTTGGAGTTATCTTTCCCCATTTTTGGGGAATTTTGAGAAAAAATGCCAGTAGTGGGGTGAGCAGCTGGGTCCTGCCTGTGGCACCTGGATTGGACAATCTCTCTGCAGACCCCTTCTATCTTCTCCAACAGGGTAGAGGAGTTGGGAGAGGCAGGGATGGGGGATCCTTGCGGGCCAGGGCTTTAACCCAGCGCTCATCCACCACAAGGCCAAGTCACTTCGCTGTGATAGGGGTTCCACTTGAGCCTTTGGACCCTCTTGGTCCTGAAGTGATGCTGTTCCTGGTCTAAGCACAATGATTATGCCTCAGGACTTACACTATTATTTCCTTTTGAACTGGGAGGATTCCCCCACCAGGAGCGTGGAACATGGCATAGTTCCTTTTCTTCTCTGGGAGCATGATGGTGAGAATTGTGGCAACCTTCTTGAGAGACGGGGGCTGTGGGGTGGGATGCGTTGAATGCCTCCACCAGCTCCCTGCAATTCACTCAATTTTGCGTGCTAACCCAGTAGTTTATATATGAGGGGTAGCCTTTCCAGGCGACCAGGTACTGGAAGGACTGGAGAGACTTCTGGAAGGCAATAATGGCCTCAACCTCTGCCTCCTGGGAGTTCCTGACAACAACGGGCTTGGGGGAGTTGGCCTTTCCCTATTAAAGAGGGAGAGAAGAGAGGTTTAAAAGACATTATGTTGCTTCCAATGTGTAGGCAGTTTCAGGCGGTAGGATCAGTTACACAAGCTTTTTTCAACCTCAAAGCGACCCAACCATTTTTCTAACTTCTGATTTAGGGTTTTTAAAGGGATGTTTGCTCGCCCAACATGACAATGGAGCTGACCTCAATCAATGGCCATGAGAGGCGTTTCTGGTCGGTAAACTTCTTGTAGACCACAATGGCTTTTATAAAGTGTTCGCAGACTAAGCTTATGTTGTCTTCAGCAGATAGAACTGCAATGAGAGCTGAGGCCAATTTGGAATGAGGTGTTGTAACCCAGGTTGTCTTTAAAGGGTGAGAAGACAGTCAAGGAGTATATGGAATTGTTGTATGCAAACTGCAACAGGGGCAGGTCCTTATCCCAGGTGTCTTGAGAGGCAGTCGCATAGCAATGCAGGTACTTCTCTAGCACTTGGTACACCCTCTCAGTCTGCCCATCAGATTAGGGGTGATAGGCGGTGGACCTGCAGGGCTTGATGCTGAGGAGGGTCAATAACTTATTCCAAAACTGGGTAGTGAACTGGGGCCCACTGTTACTCATTTCTCCTTTGGGAGGCTGAACATGGCAAACATGTGGTTGACAAACAAGGTTGCAGCTCCGCTGCAGTTATGGAAGAGAGACAAGGGATGAATAGAGCAAACTTTGTAAATTATCAACGACTACCATGATGGCATCAGAGCCACAGGATAGTGGGAGCTCAACAATGAGATCAACAGATATCGAGATCCATGGGCCCACAGCCTTTTTCAGGGGATGTAGCAGCCCCTTCTTGCATGAGAAGTTTGACTTTGCATGCGCACAGGTGATAAAACTGGAAATCTAAGCGGGGACATCATTGAGGGACCCCAGCCATTCATAGGTTCACTTAATAAGGTCCACGCACTTCTTGGTGCCATGGTGACCTACTGCAAGGGGATGTGGTGTTCCTCGATGACCCCAGTGCGCAGAGAGGGGGAACCCAAACTCAGTTGTGAAACCAGAATGTCCCATCCCTTCAGGGTATACAGGGACTTCTTTCAGCGCTTGGACGCTAAATAATTGTATAGATCAACCCCTTCCAGGCAGCAAGTTCAGGTCGCAAGGACACAGGAAAGGAGTGGGAAATCTTGAACCAGGCTGGCGAAGGACACCACAAGAGGGGCCAGCGAGAGGATCTGGGAGGGGTACCACTGTGGTGAGACCAAGGGGTAATCCCCATTATTGGGTGACAAGGAGGGATTTCAACTTATCATATCCAGTAAAAAATTTAGGGGCCCTTGATGATTTCATACTTAAAGCGGAACCTGCAGAGGTTCTGATAGGTGTGGGTTTGGCAGTGGCCCAGCCTCTGAGGTTTGCAGTAGTAGAGAAGGTCCTTGTGGTCCATACCAATTACGATTTCATGCTGTGCACACTGAAAGGAGCAACGCCAGTGAGTGAGTGACCAAGCCACTGCTGCCCACTCCTTATCATATATAGGTCAAGATTCTTTGGTAGAGGTGAACTTTCAGGACAAATAGCCACAGGGTGTTTATCTCCTTCATGCTCCTGTAGCAGCATCGCACCCACTGCCAATGAGAAGGCGTCGCAAGCTACCACAAAGGGGTGAGAGGTGTCTGCATGGCGGAAAATTGGGGGTGTCAAGAAGACCTCTTTGATAAACTTAAAGGCCTGCTTGCATTTGAAGGATCACTTGAAGGGGACATTCTTCCGTGTGAGCGGGTGAAGAGGTTCCCCGCTGAACGAGGAAAAGGAAAAAACTTCCTCAAGAAGTTTATTGTGCTGAGGAAACTTCATAGTTACTTCTGGGTATTTGGGGTGGGCCATTACTGGATAGCCTCAAACTTGCAGGGAGAACTTCATAGCCATCCCTCAAAGCTAAGTTGCCTAAAAAGCTTTCTCCACCCAAGTATTCACACTTGGTGGGTTTTACAAAGAGTCCCGCCTTGTGGAGGTCCACCACCACAGCCTCCTTATCTTTATCGTGTTGTTCTGGGGTGGGGGAATATATTAGTATATCATCAATGTATGTGGCAGCATAAGAAAAGCGCAGATCTCCCAGACATCATCAGGATATGCTGGAAGGTGGCTATCCTCCTCTGTGTATGGTTAGAGTGAGCAGTAAATATTGATGAGGTATACTGTCATCTGTAACGACAGGTCATATTTGAAGTGCAGGATTGCTTTGACACCAGAGACTTATCAAAAATGTCCTTGTATGGAACAAGGAGGGATGGGAAGTCTGGGTTGAGGACTGGTGGGGTAGGGTCAGGGGGAGAGATTGAACCAATAGAGGGACCCAAGGAAAGAGCTTTAAGCAGCAGAAACTCCTTAATAAGCTTGTGGTTGATAAATGAAATAAAGTTGCTCCTCAGATTTATCCTAACCTGCTTTTGGTGCCACCAATTCATTTCCATAATCACCGGATATACCAGATTCTTAACTGCCAAAAAAATGATCACAGAACCCACATTCATGAATTTAGAAGTATATTGGGCATTGGATGAGGTGGCACTTCAGTGGCTCATATGAGGCGCTTGATATGGATGAAGCTTCCTTCATCACCAGATCTAAAAACACGCTACATTGAGGTCAATGAAGTTACAAACCACATCTGTATCGAGTTGAGCCTGTACAGTGATATTGCTTGACTCTGAGTTGAAAGCAACAGGAAGTAGAAAGTAGGTCTTATCTTCTTTATTTTGAAGGGCAAGGGAGAGAGTGACAGAGTGGGGGAATAGCCCATAATAAGGAGCGGGTGATAGAAGGGCGTGAGGCTAGGCTGCTCCTGTGACACAAGAGTCATCTCCTCATAACCCCAAATGAGGAGTTGACAATTCACATTTACACCTGCCTCCCTCCTTGGGGGAGGAACAGGGGTCAGGAAGAGATAAATTGGCGTGGGTCACATCAGGCTCAGGTCCTAAGGGGCCAGGCGAAGTGGGGCCATGGGCTGGCGCTGAGACAAGTAAAGCACCCAGGGGCTGGGTTCCCAGAGGTGGAATGTCCGGGGTGTACCCATCAGGGAGCATAGGGCCAAGAGACCTTAGGGGCGTTTCCCCTGTCCACAGCCATTAACTGAGGGAGGAGGGGAGTCACAAGGTGCAGAGAGGGAAGCAATGGCTGGCGCATATTTTGAAAGGGTATGTCTCTAATGGAGCAGGCTACCAAAAATGTGACCTCCAAGGCCCCAGGTGAGGGTCCCAGGATGGGTGAGTGACAGAGGATGGGTCCAGGGTGACCCAGAAAGTGGAGACAGTGATCTCAGAAGGGACTGGTACTGAGGCAGCCAGCATGGCAAAGGCTTCAATGACGGAGGGCAGGGCAGCAGCTGCCTGTCCCAGGGTGAACAGATGGAGGAGGCATGAGGGGTTCAACTCAGGGGCCTGGACAACTGAGTTACCCAGTGCAAGTAGTGGGGTAGGGTCCCCCATCTTGGCTGCGGAAAAGATCACCCTCTTAAAAAACGACGTGCTCTTTGAGTGGACAGAGGATTGTCAGC